>RJWT010051749.1:0-10651 GCA_004365215.1 Cuniculus paca
GGCACCGGGGATTGAACTCACGACCTTGCGCTTGCCGGGTAGGCGCTTAGACCGCTGAGCTAGATACCCAGCCCTTTTTTTGAGACAGGGTCTCACTATGCCATTCAGGCTGGCCTTGAGCTCACTTTGTAGCCCAGGCTGGTCTCGAACTCACAACGATCCGCCTGTCTCAGCCTCCTGAGTGCTGGGATTACAGGCGTGAGCCACCATGCCTGGCCATTATACTGCATTTCTCAAATAGAAATTTTTCTCTCCTCACTAAGGAGGCTCATTTTATGATCTGCTAACCAGCAAGGAAAAAGTAAAATGATACATAAAGAGGAAAGTCACAGATAAATGCTTTTCTATTGACAATCTGAGAAAATTTTTAATTCTTAAAAATGTAGATGTATGCAGTTCACCTATGTTCAGATAATCCAATTATACTTGATAAATAAACTGTGAAAATGTTACAGGGCAGGTCCTAATAATTTACAAGTGAGACCGTTTTCCAGCTGACCATACAAAAAACAATTGATTCAACAAACTTTCACTGATGTCATCTTGGTCCTTTTATTTGGTGCTGGTGATAAAATTGTGAATTCCCACGTCATCTCAGAATGGAGAAAGACATGTCCATGTTGAATAGAGAAGCCAAATGAGACACCTATTGCCCCCAAATAAAACTTGCAAGAACATGATTGAAGATTTGGACAAAATAATGAAAGTTTTGAAAAGTGCCAGCATATCAAACAACATAAATCAGCTAACTTTAACACTGCACTGAGATTCCTCAGTTTTCGTTGTTCCATATTCTATCAACTTTTTAAAAGGAAACAAAAATGTAACGAGATATTTCTTGGAATCAGGAGCATTGTTTCCTTGCAGCTTACTGATTAGGAAACCAAACCCTAGAGATAAAGTGATTTTTGTCAAAGAGATAAGCAGTGGTTACAGTAGTCGCTGACATTTGGAGGCAGTTCTGAGTTCATACAACCCTATCTATAGCTCCTCTGCCCCTCTTTTTCACTGGGTTAAAGAAAGTCTGTTAGCTCATCTACATACAGTTTACTGTCAAGAGTGGTCTATTCTTTATAATGAGGGAGAGAGTCTTTATGTCCCTTCTCATTCTTTTATTTCCAGCTCTCATATGTAGATGTTGAAGGAAATTCCATTAATATGGTACAAATGACATTCCTAAAACTTTTGACGGCTTCTGCTCGGCAAAATTTCACCTACAACTGTCATCAGTCAGTCGCCTGGTATGATATGTCATCAGGAAATTATGACAAAGCACTTCGGTTCCTGGGATCAAATGATGAGGAAATGTCCTATGATAACAACCCTTACATCAAAGCACTGTATGATGGCTGTGCAGTAAGTATAATCTCTGCTTGCCTTCTTTCACAAAGTCGAGAGGCAGGATGGAAGACCCTCACTTTGGTACTAGGCCATATTTCCCTCACAAAATGGATGTCAGTTATTCTTAAGATATGATGCAGAAAACTGACATATAAGACACATAATAGAAACTAGTAATGTTCACGCACACACACAGAGGCACTCTAAAATATACACACAGACACATTTTTGAAGCCATAAAAAAGGCAATCTCAGTGCATGTGTTATTTTAATTCTCATATTTGAATACTGTTATATTATTATATAATAATAGTATTATATTTAGTTATTTTTGACATTAAAAGATTTAAAAAATGTTACTTCCTTAATCTACGCTTGTACAATGACAGGAATCACAGTTGTGCCATTTATCACATAGATAAGTTTTATACTTTTATTTTGTTTATACGGTGCTTCTTCACATTGTTATAGCAGTTTGGGAGCTATTATGGTTTTGTTTTCTTTATCCTGTATACACATGACACACATGGTAATTAGATGTAATACCTAATTGCTTTAGCTGAGTACTAATGACTGAAGAGAACTCAAAATTACTAATTAACGAATTCACAACTTCAACAAAATTAGGGTGATACATTAGAATAAAAATGGGAAAGTAAAATCATGAAGCAGAAAGTGAGAAAAACATTCTCCATATAGTGAATTGTTAAATATAAAACTAATGTATAGCAGAAATGTTTTTGTTTTAGACCTTCTGTGTTGCAATTTTTATATTATAATTTTTCATAAGAGAATCTAACTATATAATCTTAATTATAATGGTAAGAATATATTTAGATGAAATCCAAACCAAGTCAATTTTAATATTAAATCATATTTATTGACTACTTACATTTATCAAGGTTCTACTTAACTATGCTGTATATGTTCGCGTACAGTGTTTGAGTAATTACAGCTAACATTAAATATAACTGTCAATATTCAAATTTTAAAACCGTGTGACACAGTGACAACAAAATGAATTACAAAATTACTGATAAAAATGATTTATTACTCTTTAGTTGGTCACCTTCTTACCTCTACTCAGAAGCACAAGAAAAAGGAGCAGTTTTATTAAAAATATTAATTGATCATGTAATTTTCACTTCTGCTTAATATTACAGTCCAGAAAAGGTTATGACAAGACTGTGATTGAAATCAATACACCGAAAATCGATCAAGTACCTATCATTGATGTAATGATCAGTGACTTTGGTGATCAGAATCAGAAGTGTGGATTTGAAGTTGGTCCAGTTTGTTTTCTTGGCTAATATTAGGAGAAAGAACACATGAAATCAACAGAATATAAACTTTGGTGCCACCAACCCATTTATGCCACATGCAAGTTTTAAATAAGGATGGTATAGAATACAACTCGGTATGTATACTGTTACCATGTAGGGAATAACTGCTGCCTTCATGGGGCAGAATCACTTGAAAACATCTTTGAGAATCATAAAGTTCTAAGATAGTGCGGCTGAGATGGAAACAAGGTTAATTCTTGATCCTTGACCCTCATCTCTACTTTTTCTATTTGGATTTCTTTGGTGCTGTAGAGAAAAAGAGAAAAAATTTTATATTCATAAAAAAATATGGTGCTCACCCCCATCCATCAAGGATGTTCTAAAAAAGTGTGTTTAATAAATTGTAATTATTTTATGTACAGTTCTATACTGTTATCTATGTGTCCAACACCAAAACTTGCACATGTCTCTGAATCCCATTTGACTCTTAATTTTATGACAATTATGGAACAACGATGGCAATAAATACGTGTATTTCAAAAATAAAGTTGTAATTCCTGATGATTCTAATTCCCTTTCATGATTAATAATAAAATGCCTTTGTATATATTGATTTTGAAGAGTTCAGTTTTTTGATATTACTAACAGATTTAGGCAAAACCTAGAAGACCTTTGGGAGCACACTTCTATCGACATCTCTATTTACAATAACTTTGATGAATTTCAGCCAAAATAGCATTTATTTTGATGCTTGATTCAATGCTATACCTCACATTTTCTTTTCAGAATCCAAGATTCCACAGGACCCTTGTATATGAGGAAAAAAGCAAGTTTATATTTTTGGACAAGGGAATATGTATGAGAAATTGTTTTAAAAATTAATGCATCCTTCAAGCATTTGTACTTGTGTACATATTTACTCTATCTCATTCCATCATTATAAGTGTGCTTAATAATACAGGTTAATATTAAAAATGAAAATGAACCATTTATTTATGAATTTGTGCACTGTTAAATTTTTAATCAACTTCCTGAATTTGATTCTAACTTGGATATTGCAGTAGTTTCAAATATGATTGTACCCGCCAAACAAATACTATTTCTTTCTTTTCATGATAATTTCATTCATCATTTGACCAACATAATAGTTAAGTAACATAGAGTGGACTGCTTTAAATTCATATTATTAATGACAACTGAAATTTTTTTTCTGCTAGGTATTTTCTGTCAGATAGCTTAAAAAGCAGTAAAATTTAAAACCTACAAAATGAACTTTGTATCTATTTTAAATAATATATGTGAGACTTGAAAATAAATGTTTTATTATTTCTTATATGAAGTGTTAAATTAATTGATACCAGATTCCACTGGAGCATTTTCAAATGATAATTTATCACAAAAGAGCATACTTGTAATATTGCTAATAAAACATGAACATTTGTTATTCAGAATTTCTTTTATTTTTCAAATCAAATTTGTAAATGTTCTTTCAAGAAAGGGTATATGAGTCATATAAA
Source organism: Cuniculus paca (assembly GCA_004365215.1). Classification (NCBI taxonomy): domain Eukaryota; kingdom Metazoa; phylum Chordata; class Mammalia; order Rodentia; family Cuniculidae; genus Cuniculus; species Cuniculus paca. Next base: position 4,142 of record RJWT010051749.1, read on the forward strand.
TAAACTTAAATCTTGTCTACCTGGATTGGTCATTTTCTTTCTTAGTTTCCAAATTACTTTCTTTTGCAGAAAAAGCTTTTGGGGCCTGGGGTATAGCTCAGCGGCACGGCGCATGCCTGGCAAGCGTGAGACCCTGAGTTTGATTCCCAGTACCAAAAAAAAAAAGGAAAGTTTTGATTTTCTTTCTTGACCATCCAGATTGTAATACTCTTGCACTTTTAAAAAAGCATATTAACCTTCAGAAATGCATTCAATTCCCTATGTGTGAAATACTAAACAAGACATGGTAGTATTATATTTCCAAAATAAATATAGATTGCTCTCATAAATTCATAAAGTTATACAGTTAAAATTTTGCAGTCTGAGATATGTGTTCATCATTTCAACATTGAAAGTGTATCTTTAAATCATACATAAAATATTTGTCAGAATTGTATACATCAATTTTCATTAAAAATATATAGCAATGAAACAATATTTTGATTATTAGCTGGTATTAGCAATGTGATATTATTTCTCTGTTTAAACAAAATAACCTTAATTTTGGCATACAACAGAGTAAATAATGGAAAACAGTGTCCTATGTTTTTCTGTTCTTTTCATATATAAATAAGTTTTTTTGCATAACATCAGATTTATAATTTCTCCCAGGTGATTGACTTTATCTGGACAAAAAAAAAGTTTAATGAAATAGAAAAGCATACTAGTTAACCTGTGTGAGAAAAGTAGAGAATAATATTAATCTTGCAAAGGAACAATGGGTGCCGACCCAGTACCTACAAAAGTTGGTAGAACTCTACAAAAAATACTTCAAATGCGAAATGAAATACAGAAGCCACTATTTCGAATAAGTACAAAGACAACAAATTTTCAAGCATGTACCCATTACAAAAATACCAGAAAATCTGGAAAATGACATTGCTAACTTTCTGATATTTTAGCTATCTTTATACTGTATAGATGATACTTTTACTATGTTTGTATGCTATAATCATTGAGTGTCTCTTCATAAGAGAATGTTGTAATTTCACATTTTGTCTAATAAGTTAGATTAAAAATTTTTTCTTTTGTTAAAAGCTTAGAAATATTTGCTTCACATATGGTTATTGTACTATAAATATTTTAGATTATTTTTAAATTTAAGAAAAGCTCCATTACATTTGATTCATATGTGCACTATCAGATTTGTGAAAATTTTCCAGACTATCTTATGATTCCATATATTTTAGATCTAGGTTCTCCTCTGCTGCCAATAAATTTCATGTTCTGGTCACCATAAAACATACATAGCTTGGTACAAATTCTGTCATTGGTAATCATTTTATTTATTTGGTGATAGGATTATTCCAGAAAACTATTGCTAATCTAGGATTGTTGGCCTTCATTATAAAAACTCAAACTACGAACAAATCCAAAACATGAATCCCTTATTGAGTGTCTTCCTCATTGGCTATTTCTACACCACTCAAAACAAGAAAGAATAGAAAAAAGTGTTAGTGTAGAAAGGCAATGTCCTTAATTGATAATTGTCAAAGTATCTTATTTTGCCCAATTTTACCAATTATATGAATATTAGGAGAACTTTTGAGGTCTTAAAAAGGAAATCATGTAAGAAAATTGTCCTGAAACTTAAGCTTTATTAGGTTCATATTAAATACTGCTGTATGCTGTATAATTGCAAAATATAAAAGTTAATTAAGGTTCTATCTCATATATGAATTAAATACACAGCAGTTGCTTCTCTAGATTTCCTACTGTTAAAATTATTACCAACATATAAATTCATTTCTTCCATGTAGCTAATAACACATGTGCTACCTACCTGATACAACTTTTATAAAGATTTAATTTTTGAAAAGCAAAATCTTATACAAATTGTGTGACAGCTGAATTCCTAACTATTAGAGTCAAATATGAGCTTTGCAAAAGATTTGGAAACAAGAAGTGCATATTCATCAGAATTAGTTTTCAAGTCCCTTTTTATTTTAATATGTGGTGGGATGTGTTTTGCTCTGCAGAAAGGTAAATTTAATATGATGTGGGATCTCTCAACTTTTATGTTTTGCTAGTCCCATTTCCATGTACTGGTTGTATGATTAACCATTGCTCAGTGCAGCTGCAGCCCAAAGACCCATAGATTACAGAGTGATTTACAATAAGTATCTTATTGAAAAAATACTCAGCTTACAGCATTCCAAGTTCAATAACCCCTGCCTTGAAACCCCTGGAGGATCCTTATTTATTTCCTGTCTAGTAAATCTAGCAGTCAGTATTTATAAGGAGACTGGCCAGGGTAGAAAAGTTACAGACCCATTGTTAATTTCCCTTTAAAAAACATGAATTAATTTCACAAATGTTTCATGTTACAATAACTGAAACTTATAGACACCTCATACGGAATTTCTGCCCATAAGACTATTTGCAGGACGTTAAACAAAGTCATATATATATATAAAATCTCAAATTCTCTAATTTATATATATAGTTATAAAAATCTCAAAATCTCTAATATATATATATATAAACATCGGTATATATATCAAATTCTCCATATATATCAAATTCTCCATATATGAAGAGACTTCAGGAAAACAAAATCTTGTACCAATATTTTAATACTAAATTTATTGAGACATCATGAGATTACTCCAGATTAGTTTCAGCCTCTACAATTACAAGAGATGCTGAAAGTAGTGACCATTACCTTCCAGACATTTATTAGTAGAGTGAACTGCTGTTTGGGTTACCTTAATCATTGAGATTGCTGCACATGCATTTTCAATTTCTTGTCTAGGGCCAGCAGTATGGTATTTTTTGTTTGTTTGTTTGTTTGTTTGTTTTATGATGTATGGCACCCTCTAGGGTCCCTTTATGAGGGTAGCATCATCTGTTGAAAAAAATCATACTATATTCTTTTCCTGAAATGTGTATACATTTTTGGCAGACTCCATTATGTTTAGAGGTAGGCATTCCTTCTTTCCATAGTGGAAAGCTTTGCCAGTGGTCAAAGTAACAAGCAAACCCATCTTAGCAGCGTATCAAGGTGTATAGTATACTGTCAGCTGTCTAAATTTACCATTGTTTTAAGGTCTTTGGTGTAAATAATCTGCCATTTTTTTGACTCATTCAAGGCAATGATAAGCACAAAAGAATATTAATCTGAAAACACAGATACTTGTTTACTCTACCCTAACCACCATGTCCAAACTTTCAACTGAGTGAAACAAACAAGTCTTCCAACTAAGGTACTTTGCTAAGCAGTCAAGTCAGCGCAGTGCAAAGATGTGTGTAACTATTAATAAAACAAATTTGGGCACCTTATCTATTTCAGAAAAAGTAAGATATGTTTTTAAATTGCCAAATAAAATTTCTCTTATTACCATTACTGTGCTATAAAAATATATTTTCAAAATTAAGTTTATATTTACATAACAAATATTTTTATATAGAGAGAAAAAACTAAATTCACTTATTATTAGTCTATACTATTATCTAGTTATTTACTGAGAAAATTAGATTTTTATACCACTACTGAGAGAAATAATGGAAAAAGAAGAAACAATATTAAGAATAATGTCCTAATATACTAATTATATAACTAAAAGTGTAAAAGCTATATAAGCAATGTTAAGTTGGATTTTTATTTTGGGTTTTTGTTTAGTTCAAAGTCTCATCTGGATTTTTAAGTGACTATTTTATAAAGATATAAGTAGAGGATATTAAATCATTTAATCATGGAAAATGGATGTCATAAAACAGGATGATCATATAACCATTAATAAATTAATAACCAAGCATATGATTTATCACCAGGATCAGTACAGTTTTCTTTGTTTTAAAAAAAGGATCAACTTTACAAAGAATTATACTTTAAGATGTCTACATTATACCCTTATTTATACAAGAAGTCATCTAAAAGAACACAGTGAGTTTCTGACTAAATATTCATGGAATGAAAGAGCACTAAATGCCAGCATACCCTATGACAAAGCTGTTAGGTGTTTACGTGTTTTCTGATTTGGACAGATACATATGGAGGAGGCTGCTTAAGTAAGAAATCCATGAGAGAATTCCAGGAGCATGCACGAGTTTGGCATGAAGTCTGATGAAACATCAGAGATGGAGGACATGGTGCTGTTTCCAGACCTGTGCTTAGGACTATGTTAAATTGACTTGAGATTCACCCAAAGAAATCTCAAATATTAGCCAGCAGATAATAAAGAATGAATGCAGGTTCATGAGCAAGGAAAAGTCACAATGAAAGTCATATTTAGAATGAATCTGTTGTCAGACTTTCCAGATTCTACAAGGTGGGCACTGTAATTTGAATGCATCAATAAAATGGGGACCAAATACCAATGGACTATTCCAGAAATTTAAGTGGGTAACAATGTAGATTTGGATTATGATATGTTTGAATTGTTTAGAGTTTAACAAAAAATATAAAACTATTTGAAAAAAGACTATCATTTTAAAGTATTGCCTACTCACTGGATATATCTTAAAATAACTTTTAATTGCTTACCCTTTAAAAATATATATCAAATAGAAAAAGGAATCTTTATCTTTACTACAAATCAGAAAAGCAGACAAATAGTGAAATAAATGATATTGGTCCAACTCTATCAGTTGGTACCCTGTCCTTACTGTTTCTCCTATATTATCGGAGGGGCTTCATGTAAAAGTAATCTGGAGTTGCTAAGATAATACACACCATCAGGCTTATGAGCAAGTGCCTGTCTCCTATATAAATAAAAGTATATGCATGTTATCAAGCACAGAAGGCATATATTTACAGAGAAATTAAGTGCTAAAATTTTGGTATATGCTTTTGTTTGCTGATCTTGAAATTTTACAAGTAAAAACAAAGAATAATTAAATAGTTGACAAGTGTTGGAAATAGTTATACATAATTATTGTGAAAAGTATTATTTAGCTAGAAAAAGATCAGAAAAATTAAGCTATTCAATATGTATTTAAATACATAAGTGAGCAAATGAAGATGTTATATCTATCTCTATTACCTGCTCCTCAAAGTCAAACTTATTATAGGTAGGTTTTACAAATTGCTTCTACTTTCTTATTACCATTTATTCTTTAATCTAGTGTAAATAATTTCATTTCCTCCACTGTTTTGAAATTTTTCAACATCAGAGGTAATAAAATTTTCGCCAATTCCAGTGTGCAATTTCTTGGAGATGACAATTCATCTTGTGAAGTCCTGGTCCTCTCTCTATGCTCTTTGTCTCACTTACGTGTCTGACTCCCCAGCAAGCCCCCATCAGTACTGTCATCTTGGTCAAAGATGACTTAGAGACCTCATCAACTATTTGTTTCTCTTTCAAATAAATCATTCAGTCATCTGTTTCTGTCAATTTTCTTTCTTAAAATTCTTTCATAATTTGTCCTTCTGCATCTTCAGCTTCCCAAGTCTATGTAGTAATCAGTTTTTACCCTACAGTTATAAGAACTTTCATTTCCTTTACACCTAAATCTAAACCTCAGCCTGAGAACAAGATCTTCTATAAAATTGCAGATGCGAACAGTTCACACCCGTTTATAAAATCCCTCAAGGATTCTTACCACCCAGACATAGGCTTTTTATTTAACCATATGCAAGAGATACTTTTTACAATCTCTGCCTCTCCCTTTTTCTTTGTCTAATTCACAGGAACTTCCAACAAAACTGAGATAACATTTTGAAAACTCATATTGCTTATAATGTACTGTGATGCGTGATGTTCCACGCAGTGGTATTGTATTTCTTTTTAGAAAATATTAGTGATGCATTATTTACTTTTGAAAACGTTGTCCAATGAAATAATTTATCAATTAAGAGTCTTTTAGAGGTTTCTGTATTTTTTAATCTTATCCTTGAATATGTTCACATTAAGAAGCAGATTTTTTCTCCAAACTAAGGCACAGGAAGACCAAAGGAACTGGCCTCTGCCCACAGCGGTTCGCTAAGGTCTCATGTGTCTAAGAACCGTGTGCCTGGCTGTTGGAGGGCCAGTGAAATACCGTGATGAGGTATCATACAGAGATTGAAACTATGTTCAGTTCAATAGGTAGCCAGTATAAGAAAGCAAAAATCTTAACTTTTACTGTGAGTTAACATGTTTTAAAAGTATGGTAGGTATGTGGATTAAATGATGAAGTTGATAAAATCAAGTTTAGGAATTTTAATGACATTTGATATTCTTCCTAACGTGTTTTCAAGGGAAAAACATCTAAAAGTCTAGCAAGCATCATGTTTCATAGGTGATTTTGCATATCCTGAAAATAAACATTGCTTCAATTTTTTTGTGTGCGTTTTGCTGACTTAATTATCTCTTGTGTTTGAGAACAAGCTGCACAAATGCCCTTGTCTTATCATGGAAATTAGTTCTTTCCATGTAAAAATCCTCATTTGTAACAAAAAAGAAGAGATGCATCATCAAATAAGCAAAAAATGTTGAAAACAGAAGATTTTTAATTCTAGTTAACTTCATTCATATTAAAGCATCTGGA
>RJWT010051750.1:0-10659 GCA_004365215.1 Cuniculus paca
GAGAAGACAAGAGAAGAACAAAGAACAAAGTCAACGTCTATACAAGATTAAACACAACTCAAAGTCTCATAATCTTCAAACTATCTAGGACAGATTCCAAAATCACTCAACATATCAAGAACCATGAGAATTTCAATTCACACAGGAAAACAGTCAATAAACTCTCCAACACACCACAGATGCTGAGACGATGTGCAAAGACTTTAAAGCTGTTAATATTAAAATGTATTTATATATTACAAGATGTTTCTATGTTATAAAAGTATGCACATGAAATCATGAACATCCTAAAAACAAATGTTTAAATAGAAAGTGCTGGGGGTGGGGCGGGGGAAGCAAACATAAAGAAGAAACAAGTGGAAAACTTAGAATTGAAACTAACCATAATCAAAGTTTAAAATTCACTGACAGACTTAAAAGCAAAGTGGAGATGACTTGAACAGATTATCATCTCATCTGGATGACAGAGAGAAACAGGTGGAGATATAAAGAAGTGGAGTTTTAGAGACAGCAGGTTTGACCTTTTGGGTCTAACATCTATGTCCCTGAGGTCCCTGGAGGAGATAAACAAGAATGTATGCTGAAAATGCATGCAAAGCAATAATGGTGGAAAATCTGCCATATTTGGCAAAAGACATAAATTATAATTTCAAGAATCTAAGAAAACCCTAAACAGGGTGAGTCCAGAGAAATCTATGCTAAAACAAACTGTTAAAAATTAAGGACAAACCATTTGGGCCAATAAAAAGTTCTGTAACTGGAAGAGTAACTTGAGATAAAGAAATGATATTCAAAGTAGCCAGAGTAAATAATATTTAACAGAGAGAAATGATAATTAGAATAATTATATAAACCATGAAGACCAGAACAAAATAGCACAAAATTTTTAAGGAACTGTCATTCTAGATTTTACATCCAGTGAAAATATCTATCAGGAATAGGGATAAAATGGAGGCATTCTTTTTTTTTTTTTTTTTGAGACAGGGTCTCTCTGTGCAGTTCAGGCTGGCCTTGAACTCACTTTGGAGCCCAGACTGGTCTTGAAGTCACAATGATCCTCCAGCCTCAGCCTCCAGAGTGTTGAAATTATAGGCATATACCACCACGCCCGGCTGTAGAGGCATTCTTGAGTGAAGAAGAACTCAAAATTTATACTGAGCAGACTGTAGCAGAATTGCTAAAGGAAGTTCTCCAGACAGAAGGAAAATGATAACAGAAGGAAAGAAGAATACAGGCAACACAGGAAGTGGGCCAGAAATGATCAGAGGCTATGCTTCATCTCTTCAGCCCCTTAAAATGTGTCATTAACAGTCAAAAGCAGAATGACTGATGAAAATTCCATCACAAAGACAACAATGGTATAAAGGAGGAAGTATTAAGTAATCTGGAAGATAAGGGTTCTACATCCCAAATAAAGTGATGAAATTTTAATTATATGTAAATATCAAAAATTACAAATCTATTTTGTGATCGATAGAGCAAACACTAAAAAAAATCTATACAACGATAACTGTCAAAATCACAATAAATAAATGAATATGGAAAACTGTAAGTATTCTAGTAACTCACAGGATAGCAATAAAAGTAAAGTAGATTTTAAAAAAGAAAGAATGGAATAGTGGGTCTAAATCTAAATGTATCAATAATTAAAATAAAATGTACAAAAACCTAAATATAACAATTAAAAGTTAAAGACTGATTAAAAATATAATTTAAGTTTAGGGATAGACTAAGAGTGTAACTCAGTGGTAGAGAATTTGCCTGGCATATACAAGGTCCTAGGTTAAAATACCTTCAACTTACGCTATTCATAAGAAATTCACTTCAAGTGTATTTATGTAGATAGGTTAAAATATAAAGAATGAAAAATACATAATGCAACAAAAATTAAAAGGTAAGTAGAAAAGCAATCCAGTTAGAAAAACAACAAAAGACATAAACAGACATTTCACCAAAGGGAATGTGCAGAAAGTAAATAAGCACAAAGATCTTTAACATCTTTAGCCATTAGTGAAATGCCAATTAAAATGATAAAATTATATAACATAATAGTCATGAGAATGGTTAAAATACAATATAATAAAAAAGTCTAATTATGGCAAAAATGCAGAGAAGCTGAACCCATTCTGAAAAACAGTTTTAAAGTTTCATAAAATTAAACATTGCAATACTATTTAACAATAAAACTGAAGAAGTTAATGAAATACACAACTTGGATGAATCTGGGGGGAATTACAGTAAATTTGAAAAGGCCAGTCTTTAAGTTACATGCTGTATGGCTCCATTTATATAACATTCTTGACATGACAATACAGTATTATAGAAATGGAGAACAAATTAGTTGTCAGGGTTCAGGGACTATGAGGAAAGAGATGACTAAGGTCATAGCAGGTAGTGACAGAACTCCTCTGTACCTTGACTGTAGTAAGAGATTAAAATGTGTGATAAAATTGCATTTTACTAAATATATGTGCAAAACTAGAAAATCTGAATAAAATTAGTGATTTGTAATAATGTTGATTTCCGGTTGTGACATCATACTCTATTTTGTAAGATACTACCACCAGAGAAAATTAGGAATACAAAATCTCCTTGTATTTCTCCTACAACTGTATGTGAATCTACAATTATCTTAAAATAAAAAGACTATTTTTAAAAAGCGAAAAAACTAGAATATGTGGTTATATTAATATGAGATAAAGTAGACTTGAGAACAAATAAAATTACCAGTGCTAAAAAGAGTATCACATAATAATATAAGAACTGACCCACCAAGAAAACAGCAATCATACAGGTATATGCACCTAACAACAGAGCTAAAAATATGTAAACAAAATCAATTCTTAAAATATTTTAAAAATAGAAGCCAGGGATATAGTTCAGCAGTGCAGTGCCTGCCTGGCAGGCATGAGGTCCTGAGTTTGATTTCTAGTACCAGGAAAAAAAAATATTTTAAAAATAGAAAAATTTGCAATTCTAAGTTAGCAGTATCAACAATCTAGTCTCAGCAATAGAACCAGTAGATAGAACTCAGTGAGGATACTAAAGAACTAAGTATCAAACTAACCAATTGAATCTAGTTGATCTGTATAGAACATTTCATCCAACATCAGCAAAATACATTCTTCTGAAAGTAAAAAGAACACTCAGCAAGACAGACCATAACTTGAACCGTGACAAAACAATATAAAACAAAAATAAACCACAAGGAGTAAAAGACTGTAATCATTCAATGCACACTTTGAGGCTGTAATATTAAACCAGCAGTCAATAAGAAGAAAATCCAAATATTTGGAAATTAAAAATCAATACATAAATTTTCAAATGAGCATTTTTATAGTATTTGAACTTTTTAAAGTATAGGTAAATTTATTATATATTAAAAACCAGGAGCATGCTAAGTGTCTAGGATTGCTTTAGTTATTTTGAAATCCCAAGCTCAACTGGGTTTGTGCCCCCTGTTATGCTGCCAGTACTGTGTGCAGCCTTAAGGAACCATTTAAACCATACGAGGTAAGTGACTTTTCCTTAACTAGTTGCTCAAAAGCTACTAAAAGAAAATGGCATTTTTTAAAAAGAGATTCCCTTTTTGCTTTAAATTTTTCTGTTATTCACCCTGCAGTCTGTTATTAACAGCAACAATTCTTTCAGGATTCAGTACTGTAAAGCAGAACAAAGTCATTGTGGAAATTCTATATGCTTTGGCTCAAACCAGTTTGGCCAGCACCCTCTTACCCTTAGAAAAGCTGAGACCACGTAAAATTGAAAGGCTCTCAGTTTCTAAAATGTGCATGACTTTTAGACACTTGAGACAGAAAGGAGACTTTCTAATCTAGAGGAAATATGGTTTGGCTTAATAAGGGCAGAGGTCAGGGTTGAGATATTCTGTTAAATGTCTCAAATGAAGAAGTTAGTTATGTTTTAATATTTTAGTGTGCATTAAGTCAGCATTTCTCAATTTTCTAATTTCAAATTCTACTTTCATCTCTAATTGGTAGCAAAGGGAAAATAAGCCAAAAAGAATATAGTGTCAATATTATTAATAGACACAACATAAGCATTTTTACCACGATCCATATACAAAGAAAACAAAATATGTCCCAACCATACCTCCATCCTCAACTGACATTCACTCAACAAATACTTATTAACTGTCTACTGGGTGCCAGACAGTGTGTAGTCACTGCTCGTGAGAAATGCTCACTTCAGTGGGGGAGACAGACATATAAACAAACATTATAATTCAATATGATATCTGCTGTAAAGAGGTCACAGACAATGGTATATTGACAGTGGCTTTACAGAGAAGCCATTTGGCTCAGCTTTTAAGTGGACGGAACCATCCATAAGAGGAAGTGAGACTAGAAAGGGCCACAAGAAGGATGGGCCATTTGGACTGTCTGGAAGAACAGGATTCCTTTGCATACTACAAGGAAGGTGCCGTAAACACAGGATGGGAGGGAGAAAGAGAACACAGAAAAGCCCTCGGCCTTGACTACCCTGGAGGCTTTGAAGGTAATGATCAGAAAGGAACTCAAGCATCCTAACTGTAGACTCAGGTAGCAGGAGTTAGAGTTGCGTAGCAAGATGAGATAAGGGGTTGGACTAAATAAACAGCCTGAGAGCTAGGGTAGAACAACTTCCAGAGACATTTAGCTGATACAATGGGAAAGACTTGCCTACCCAACTGCCATGAAGAACCCTATCTGCCGATCTGGATGATGACAGTCTAAGATAGAAAGGACATGAGGGAAAAATTGGGTAACGATGATAACAGATTAGCTTTGAACATATTCAAGTTTAACATGATACACCTCCTGGACAGGGAGGTGGAGACTTATAGCAGTATTACGACAAGAAGGATGTGGATTTTGGGACAGTAAGTATACTAGAGGTAAAGGTATAAGGGTAATGATTTAGAAGAGTCTCTGAGGTCCCTGGGCATAAAAGAAATCAAAGATAGAAAATTTACTTATATTATTATTATAAGAAGTCCTTCCTTAGCAAATACTAATTGAAAAACAGCTTTGCAAAAAGCTGGGGTTGGAAATCCCATTTGACTCAGCTATTCCCTTTCTGGGTATTTTCCCAGAAGAATTGAAAACATCATACCACAGTGACACATGTGCACCCATGTTTATAGCAGCACAATTTGTAATAGCCAAATCTTGGAAACAACCCAAATGCCCATCAACTGAGGAATGGATAAAAAAGATGTGGTATTTTTATACAGTGGAGTACTACTCAGCTATAAAGAAGGATCACATTAAGGCTTTTATAGATAAAAGGATGCGACTTGAGACCATACTCGTAAATCAAATAAATAAAATCTCACATGTGTAAATTCTGTATTGTGTCCCTACTGTAAGAACCTGAAAGAGTAAACATGATGTAAAATCTTCAATAAATGTTGTGAAAAGGTTAGAAACTGCTCAAAAGGAAATAACAACTCAGATAGGGAAAAGAAAAAAAGAAGGAAGGGGGATAAAAAGATATAAATTTGTATATATACACTGAAGATAGCTAAGATGATTGCACTACTAATTCTATTAGTTCTTGGAACAAAACAGCTAACATTCATAGGATCAGATCAATTTGGCATGTCTGTATCTGGTAATCTGAGTAACTCTTTCGAAGATAACTATAAAAAATAACAACCTTTATTATGTTTCCACCACCTTGTTTTGAAAGCTTATATTGTTATTGTTTTGGGCTCTCTGTTATTGTTATTTGTCTTTTTTATTTCTTGTTTTTCTTGTGTTTTTGTTTTGTTATTCCCTCTAACACAGAAAGGATAGAAATACATGTATAAGTTTATACATGCCTAGAACTACTCCTAAAAAGACTACAAAAACTAATTTTATTATGGGTGACGGTATGAACAGCTACTTTTAAGAAAACAAGACATTATGGTAGCCATTGCTGATTTCTTATCATCATGTTTTGAAGTCCTATAATGCTTTTATTCTCTGATTTGATTGGTTTTAGTCTGTTTTCTATTATTTGATTCCAATACGTGAGAAGGTATGAACAGCTATTTTGAAGAAAACAAGAAACATTATGGTAGCCATTGTTGATTTCCTATTGTCTGGTTTTGAAGGCCTGTAATGCTTTCATTTTTTTGTTTTGATTGGTTTTATACTATTTTGTTTTATTTGAATTTATTGTGCGTGAAAGTATGAACAACTATTTCGAAGAAAACAAGAGACACTATGGTAGCCACTGTTGATTTCCTGTTCTCGTTTTGAGGTCCTGTATTGCTTGCATTGTTCTGTTCTTATCTGCTTTGTTCTGTTTTGTTTTGTTTTGTTTTGTTTTGTTTTATTCTCTTTAAAAGAAAAAAAAGAAAAGAAAAACAGCTTTGAAGATTAACTATAAAATTTCTATTGTTTCAAAGAGTTTGTATATCACTGTCCTAACAAGATCATCAGAAAAGTTGATAATTAGGCATGGTCTGCTAGCAACACTGAAAGGCACTTCTGGAAAAGCAACTGAGAAACAGGCCTCCTTCCCCTCCCAACAGCCAAAGCCAAGGAGCTCAGAGATGGCAGGCACTCTGCACTGAAGTTCTAATCTAACCTTGGGTACATGTCTGTCTTCTGTCTCCCACCCACACCCATGGCCCTCCCCCACGCTTTCTTCGTGAATATATCTATACTTTTCTGTAGCAGGTAATGCAAAGTTAAATGGTAAGAAATTATTAAAGAAATTAATATGACATGGATCAATTATATTCTTCTTTGAGGTACATGAGAAGGTAAATGAAAAATCACAACTAGATAAGGAGACAGGCATTGCCAAATCCAAGCAAAATGGTTTCCTCGATCGTGTTTGGATATCCAACTCCAATCAGCTTACTTGTAAGTGTGTAAAACTCCTGGGCAGGAGGACTCGAGTGGAGAGGAAGAGTACAGAATATTGTGCCAACTTAGCTCCTCAAGAGTCAGTATATGTACAAGAGGTGCCTGCCCAAGGCTACAGAAAAGCAAGCATTAAGACATTGCCAGAATCTAGAAAAAACAGTATCGCTAAGCATTTAAAATTGAAATTATTAGTAATACACTTCTAAGCAGAAACCTTTGATAGTACAGGGGTGTGAAAGATTCTAAGGGGTCAGGAAATGGAAAAGAGCAAGAAGTCTGGGAGCCTTGAATTCCTGAGGGCACCCTGGGCTCCGCTGCCCCATTTGCTCATTAAGGAAAGTGGCCCTGCCTGGCCCCACTGTCACAGCAGTATTAATGGACTCAAAAGAAAATTTACACCACTGGGAAGTTTGCTCAATTTAGCTAACATGCAATTCTAAATGAAATTGCTGAGTATTGGTGAAGTCTTTTATTAGCAGTATAGAAATCTCTGAGAAACACAGAACATGAACTATCTGGTTTAACCTGCCTTTGAGAGCCTGAGAGGCTGCTTTGGACCGGAGCTTTCTTTACTCACCCTCAAGGTTTTTCAGACTGCTGTACAATGAAGATGACTGAAATGCGGAACGTGTCAACAGATACTTTCTTGGAAGGAAGTAACCAAGAGGACAACAACAGCCAGACATACCTATAGGGTATGCGAAGCAAGCCAAAATTCTCTTTGTGTTTTGAAAAGAAAAAATAATTTAGTAGGGACCTACTGAGAAAAGAAAAATGTGTTAGCAACACCCAAGATGATGTAATGTCAGCTGCCAGTTTCAGGTCAACTTTAGTGCAACAGGAAGCCAGGGACAGGAGACAGCAGGACCCAGCCCACAGTGCCCTCCCTCACCCCGACCCATAGACATACTAGTGACCTATAGGAGTAACATTTCCACTCTGGACAGTGAGATAGTAATGTGTGCGCCCAATTCTGCCATTTCAAAAGCTAGGCCTGGCGAATACATGGAAATATTGACTGCGAAGTATTTGATGTTTCACGGGGTGCCATAAAACATGATTTATGCACTTTTAAAATAAAATAATTAAATCCTACTTAATTGCTCCATTTCTATCCTTTGCAGTCTCTGATTTTAACTGGGTTATAATAAAGCCAGCGATGGCCTGTAGACCTGGCAGGAATATTAAGCAACCATCAAAGCAAGTATGGTCAACAATAAAAAGCAGAAATTTAATTACAAAACAGTTTAAAAAGTGGGGACTTAGAGGGGGATTATGTTTTGGTTTTAATGCTCACCCTTGATCAACCCAATTAACACATGTTCTAGGCACAAAGCTCCTGGGTACTTTAGGGGTAGGAAGGAACTCAGTACCACCATCATCCCTACCACCACACACAGAACCCATCTCTGTCCCCAAAAGACCACAGAACCTGTTTTTCTTGGGAAATTGTATTGCATTTACTGCTTTTTTTCTCAGTCCTCCTTAAACTATCACCACATAATAAGCATCCTTTCAATAAAAGAAGGACAGGATGAGGTCAGGGCTGTTCAAGTCTTCCCAAGGCCCTGCTGACAGAAGACAGAACAAATTTATGGCCCTGGTCAAGTGTTTTTATCTTTCCATGAGAGAAAGATACTTGTGACTACACAGTGAGATATTAGAAAGAATGCAACCTCTCTAATTCTTTATCACTTGTAAATTCCCTGCCTGATTCGATAACAAATATCACTTTTCCTTCAGTGCCATTGGTGGGGGGGGGAAGCCACTGAGATAACAAAGGTGCCATTATTTCTGGTAGCATTCTCCTTGGTCCTGTTAATGATCACACTTGCAGTCAACTAATGCCCCAGGTTCTCACATCACTAAACAAATATTATCTGGTGGCAAATATTTAGTAGCCCCAACTTTACATTCCAAAGAAGTCAAGAAACCTACCTGAAAGGTCAAATCTCAGTAAATAAGCCCCTGCCCCCCCAAAAATTCCCCTGGCTTCATTATTTCCTAGTTTCAACATAAATCCCTGTGCCTCTGGATCTCAATGGAGTCTCCTACCAGACACATCAGTGATCACTGCTATCCCACCCCATACGCCATGATACATTCAATGGGGAAAAGTTCATGAAAATAGAGTTTTAGAAGGGGCTTCCGCATCAAGCACTTTTAATCCAAAATTTTTAAATATAGAGAGTGCATGATAACCTTTACATTACAGTTTTAAAACTTGCACATACAGTTTTCTCACAACAAAATTCCAGAGCCTTCCTAAATACTCCGGTACTCCCATTGCTCCCTTGTTTTAGAATCCCTGATAGAAAACTGGTAGTTCTCAACATTCACCAGGAGAAGCTCCAGAGACATATTATTAAGAAATACACAGCCCGAGGCTACACCTTTGACTGACTAAACTGGAATATCGATAGGACCTACGCATGTGAGTTAAAAGTTTTTGTTTTGTTGTGTTGTATTTTGAGACAGTGTCTCCCTATGTAGTTTAGGTTGATCTCAGACTCATAGGCTGGTCTCGAACTCATGGTGATCCTCCTAGTTCAGCTCCTCTCCCAAGTGCTGGGATTACAGGCATGCACCACCATGCCCAGCTAAGTTAAAAGTTCTATAGAAGAAAGAAAGAAAAGAAGAAAAAGAAAAGGCTCATTTATAGCTAGGGTCAAGAAACACTGTAGCTTCAATTGATTAGTCTATTTTATTTAATCACTGAACTTTAAACCTGGGAGAAATGCTTGGTATCCGAAAATCAGCACATTTCTTTTATAGACAGGAGCCAGAGCTGTTGAGTAATCTGCCAGGATCATACAATTTACTAGAAACAGATCCCAACATATACAGCTTAAATTTTTTTAAAAATCCTTCATTTTTATTCAAAATAAAACTGAATTTACCAATCTTTCTACCCGGTGCCCTGTCACCACTCTTAGTTTCTCCTTTAACACAAGTGCACCATCTTTTGTAACATGTAGGCAACAATTAACTTACACTTTCACAAAGATTATAATAAACGTGACAGACGACCCACATTTACAGGCTAAGTCATGGCAGGTAGTGGATTATGGAAAACACACAGTAAAGACTGGCCGACCCTTTTACCAACAGGGTGGTAAGTTCCTGATTACCGAAATTATGGCTCACCACAATTTGTTACACTTCTCTTTCTAGCTGTTTCATTTTATTTTTAATTATGGAAACAAAGAAAAAGCACATGATCTCCTGCCCTACAGGGGTGTAAACAGCCAAGCATCTCATTTGCTTCAGGGAGGTATTTACATGTCCCAAACCCTGAAGGACATGTTCTTTAATAGTGGGTCGAATAACATATATTTATCCTAACCAAAGTGTTTTCAAAACGCAATTTAAATTGAAGGGAAGAAAGGAAAAGAAGGAGGTGACTTTTTCTTTGTTACGTTTCACAATAAATTTACATTCAGAATCAGCAGCCTTCCAGTAGCTGAGATAATAATTATACTACTGCCCTCTTGATGTATGTCCCCATTGAGAGAAGTGGGCTGAATCCCAAGGACAGCATTCCTGGGCACTGAAAAAAACTCTTCCAGGACACACCCTCTGTGGGCCAGGGTTCAGGCAGATTTCTCCCTATCCCAGAGAGGAAGACAGAGCTCAGCCATAGACAGGGGCCCAGGTAGGGAAGCAGCAACAACAGTCAACATTCAAGTGCTTAGCGAATGCCAGGAACTGCCCTACAGTTTTTATATATACTATAGCATCTCCTAGGGCTTCTGTAATTTTTGTGTGACCACTCATAGAACCTAGGAGAATGTCT
>RJWT010051751.1:0-10655 GCA_004365215.1 Cuniculus paca
TCTTCCTGACCCTCCCAAATCACCAGTGGCTATGGGTTCTTTTAACCTAGATCCTATTCCTATGCTAATCCTAACCCAGTCCTCGGTGGCAGAACAACACAGCACTGCAGTCAGAGCCCAGTTCTCTGCATGCAAGTAGTATCCCACGTGATCTTAGGTAAATGCTCCTCAAAACTGAAATAGGAAATTCTTTGAAACATCACAGACTTTGGGAATTAAAGAAGCAAAATGCTAATGGAATTTCAGACTGAAGGCCAGAAAGCATGGGGGGTGTTTGGAGACAGAAGAAGGCTTTCACAGTACTCTCAAGTCAACTTTTCTGATTAACCATTCATATTTAATGTTAAGGACCCTGTAGGGGTGGGGATCCTGTGTCATGGGATTTTCCACCAGGGCTCATGGTTATATCACAATTTAGGTATAAAAATGACATTTTATCCAATTGTCTCTGTTTCCTCATTTCCCAATCATCTCCTGTTCCCTCTTCCCTTAGAAATTTTGTATATCCTCTAGTTTCCTGATTCTGCACCAGGCAAGGGGGTGTGGTGGTGATGAGGAAGTGGTATGGTGCTGTGTCATCCTAAGCACCATGTGGCCCTCCGGAGAAGTGATAAATTGTTAAATCGGTAGACCTGATTTACATGACTTCCCCAGACTATAAATGATGAAGTCCCTAGATAAAGATTTGTGCTTGCTTTGAAAGATAGTATGTTCATCTGACTGTGAACTTTTGTTATTTATCAAACATGATATGTAACATATGTATGTATACATAGTATGTTATTGTAAGATAATTGCATTAGCTTGTCAAGAAGGTGCATATTCACCATTTGGATAGTGCAGGCTACAGTTTTGTTTTCAAAGTCTGGGAATCCTGTGTTCCAGGGAACAGAATTAAATGACTTATTTTTTCTTAAAATACTACACTTCACATCTCTCAAATTTGATCTGAAGATTTTATTTGATATACAGCTTTAAATTGAATTACTTGCCAAAATAAAAAAACTGGATATTGTTTAATGATTCACATTTCATGCTTCTTTGCAAAAGTCTGACAATATTGAGCTTACGTTTCCAAGGGAAACAATTGGCTTAGACTGAATAGACAGTTAATATCTCTAAAGTCCCACAGTTTTATCACTAACTTCCCAATCTGCTTCACTCCCTTTACTTGCATCTCTAATACAAAAGAGGAGGGACCTCAGGGCTCTCCCTGGAACAAAATGTTAGTTGAACAATGGTTAGCAAGATAAATGGGAAGGCTAACATTTTGTTCCAGGGAGATCTGGGAGCTCATGACCTCTTGCAGTGATCCTCTAGTGTAGATGTCCCAGGAGCCCTAGCAGTGCAGGATTTAAAGGAATGGGCTGCTTAAGTCTGGAGCCTCATCAGAATGGAGCATACATGCCTGGGCATGAGTATCTTGTGGGCAAGTCTGGTAGATCGCAGACCAGAGACTCATCCCTCACTTTATTGAAATGCTAAACTTTGTGTTTTGAAGAACAGACGGGTGTGAATCCTGGAAAACTGATCTAATAGGTAGGGGTGAGCTGAATATAGTTTTAATTAGGAAATTAAATGTTACGGTTCTCACATCTGAATGTTGTCTCAGATGGTTTCAGCAATATGAAAGTCATAAGCTCCTTGTGTTTTGGGAATATTACAAAACACTCACAACACCTCTACCAATTATCTAGTTTCCAAATTCATTCTTTGTCCATTCTTCTTCACTCATTAATTCATTCAATAAATCAATGATTCATTCTTCCATCCATATATCCATTCATCAGATATTGGAGAATGTAGCATGATGATAATGTAAAGGAATACAATGGTGAACAAGATATAGTCCCAAGTTCTCACAGTTCTTGCTAGTGACAGGGATAGAAAATAAAGGAATGGTGTGAAAAGAATATTGAATGGGAGAAAGATGTTTTGTGGTTTACTCTTATCTCTTCAAATGCTAACCAATCTTGGGTCAACTACTTCACCTGTATGGGCTTTATTTTCTTCTTGTGCAAAATAGGGCTACACTATCTTCACATCTTTTTTTGTCCCAGTATGCTTTTTTGTCTGAGATTTTGCTTAAAAGGAATTAAAAACATTTTTGCAGTCACAGTGAGAAGGGAAGGAAGTCAGCAACTATTTTGCCAGAAGCAATGGTCGTACTATATCTAAACCTTGGATTCCCAAATGGGAATGAGAGTCTTGGACAAGAAGAGACTTCCAAGAACATGGTCCAGTTGGGGAAATGGGTTTATTGTATGTACATACAAGGAAGCATTTATTGATGTTTTTCAAAATAAGGGACAAGGTAACAAAAATATTTTAGCGTGAAAAGTAGATAGAAGCAGTAGACTAATACTAAACTTACAGAGTCTTAAAAGTACATAGAGCCTGAAATGATAGTTTTCAGGTCATATAATCATCCAGATCATAAAGTCAACTATATAGTGCAAGCAACACATGACAATAAAACACGGTGGTGAGGCAGTTGCTCACTCTGGGGTAAAGGGAAGCTTGGGATAGAGGATCTGGGGCACTGACAGGAAAGGATGCTAAAATCGCATAAATCCTCCATATCTCTTTTCTATCTCAGGAACTTCTTTGGAGTAACTTTCACCTTCTTCGTCGGAGGGCAGAGACTCAGCAAAGCGCTTCAGGAAGCCTCCATACCTTTTCTGGTAGTCCATCCACCACTCTGGGCGGCCCACCCTCCTCATGAAGCCCCCGTACCGCTTCTGCAGCTCTTTAGCTTCATCTTCCAGTTGGGGGCTTCTCTTGAGGCCTCTCATGAAGCCCCCATATCTCTTACTCATATCCTCATCATTGTCACCACCCTCCTGGTGGTGGTTCTCTCTGTCACGGTTGTCACCTGTGCCTAGCAGCTCCTTCAGCAGATCTGAAGAATTGGCCAGGGCATCTCCCTCCTCTGCATCCTTCTTCATGAAGCCCCCATACCTTTTGGTTAGGATCTCACCTCCATTGGCCTCTTCCTCTGGTTCCACAGGATAGAGCTCATCCATCTTCTTCATGAAGCCTCCATACTTCTTCATGAAGCCTCCGTACTTCTTACTGAGCAGGTGGCTCTCATCCTGTTTGCTGCTTTCTCTGAGTGAGTTGGTGCCCTCTTGAGGAAGCTCCTGCTTGGACACCTGCAGGAGATCTTTGCAGGTTTCCCAGATTTTGAGAGAAGGCAGCTGTCCTTCACACTCTAGTGTGCAAGCCTGGGAAAACAATTCATTGTAATGGTATTGAGAAGCTTCTCAGATTTCCTTAAGTGTATGAACTGCGAACCCTGAAATGCTTTGCTATGGAGACTATAGTCGCCTATAGAATAGAATCACCTACATTTTCTCATCTTAATTTTTCATCACATTGAATAGGCAAATGAAATAAATGAAAACTGCAAAAAAGTGTGTGTAGAGGATTAAGGATTAACTGAACCAAATTAGAAATCTGTCTTTGGATTTTAAACCTATTGTACAAACCATGCAATGTAAATATTTTAAAAGACTCTCCTCTCCCATTTTAAGTTAGATTGGCTGCCTTCGCAATCTAATTTCACTAGTTTTTCCTCTGCTGATGTCATTTTTGTTTGAGATTTTTCCTAATCTAAAGGGAGAAATTTTTGTTTATCTAATTTGAAACATTTTCCTCAAATGCCTGTTATCTTTTTGTCTTACAGAGAAAATAAATATGAATAAGATTTATTTGCTTTCTTGTGTTAGCATTTTACTATAATGCTATTCAATATTCCTGGAAACACTTTCAATCTTCAGAGAAAAAGATCCCAAAATAGGGTTAAAAGAAAGACATTTTAAAAATTGAGCTTAAATCTGATTATTTGGATTTTGATATATTGATTTGCTAAAAGAAGGGTGTTTTTATTTTCCCATTTTTCTTGGATGATGAAAACAGATTTTATCATCTTGAACCAAATGTCAGTAATGATGAAATCAGATAGAAAATCATACACATGCAAATACACAAATTATTTGTGTTTATTTTCTTAACATTTAGTCCTTGGTGTATAGAAAAAGTTGCTTTTTGGTGGGAACTATGTTACTTAATAAAATAGAAATGATCAGCATATAGTTAGCATATAATTACTTTTTATTGTATAATAAGTTCAAATCATTGAAAAATTTAGACTATATTCTAACAATCTTGTTAAGATTTTTTCTGCTTAACAGATCACTTGTATATGATTAAGAGTACTAATTTTACGTGAACATGTACAAAAACTATATACTATTTCCTGACATATTACAGCTACCTGAAATTTAATTATAGGACTCGGTTTAGAAATTCTTGATTTAGGAAGATAAGCCACATATTTTCTTGTTATTAAAAATGTGCTACATGAGTTATTTTCACAATGAAACAAAGCATTTTATTCATGCACCAAAATCTTTAGAAAATGTAGTTAACTAGCTCCTAATGATTATTTAAGCTTCATGTCTAAGAAAATTAAGTATGTGAGCATGAAAATATATCTAAAGATAATATAATTAAAACTATCCTGTTTTATTCCTGGTAGTAGCTAATTAAGATACCAAAATAGCATTAAAATATTAAGATACTCAAATGCCAATAATATTTTTGTTCTAAAATGATTATTTACATGATCACTTTGCCAAAAATTAATGTTAAATATCTTGTGTACTTAAACCAAAAGATTTTTAAAATGTACATGATTTAAGAACCCTTCAGAAACAAAGAGCTGCAAATAATCAGAATAGCACATTCATACTAAAGCAGCAATGTTAATCTATAGAGAAATTCTATAGCCATTTATGTGTCTTTAGTGGTATATTTATCATAGTCTCACATTCTATGGGGAAGATAGAATTAGATGGTAAATTCTATCTGGACATCAGTCAAGGCAAGTCTGCTCATCTTCACATCCACCAGAGGACTATGATATGCGTCTTATTAGTGGTAGAAGCTTGGTAAATATTTGTAACATTGATTTTACTTCAGTTTTAGTCAGGCAAACTCATTTTTCCTATGTCTGTTGTACTCAAGTTAAACTACAGTAATTATAGAAACATAGGCATTACCTAAATCTTTTGTCACTGAGAGAATAACATCTCTAAATGTGAGCTCCAGCATAAAGCAAGGCAGTTATTATTCAACATGCCTTCCTAAGAGATTTTTTTAAAAATTAGTGGTGGTTTGTTGTCTATTCCCCACAAGTTACATATTCTACATATACCATACCATCACCTGCATTAACATAGATAATCATAAGTTACCAAAGGCAGTGAGGAAAAGTTAGGAAAAAAGAGCTTTGTTCCCTCTCCCAAACCATATTAAAGTCTGAATGAAGGGTAAGAAAGGAGAGAAGTCAGAATGTTTAGTGCTATCCAGGGAAGGACTAGCTGCTACACATTGAGATTTGCCACATTCTTTAACAGTGGAAAAGAAAAATGAGTAGCAATGTTGGAGCTTGGTGAAATGAGCAGATTTAATGCCTCCAAAAATGCTGGCTATATAGATTTATGGAATATGATTTCAGTAAATCTTTTTACTACTTTGAGATCAGATTGTGTGATTTAAAAGCTTCTTTTAGAATACACATAGCCTTTATATAGATGGTAGGGAGCCCTAGACTACAAGCTGAGCCAGGTGTGTGTTAAACACAGAGTGAGGCTCAAAATACATGTAATGGGGGAGGGAAATTATGGGGTCAGAAAATGAGGTCTTCAATATGGCATGGCTTAATTTTCTTTCTTTCCTGTATATACAATTCTTTACTCACAATATCTACCCTTAATGTTCCTAGTATTCAGTCAAATTTTAGACATAGCTTAAAAGCTTATGACTACAGGAGAAAGAAGAAAAACGGATCAAGGAGACTGTACCTGTAAGATGGAATATTTTTTTCAGTTAAAATATAAAACATTATTATGTATCTTTTCTGTAAAGCTAAATCAGCACATATCAAGTGAAACAGAGCAAGTAATTAAAATATTCAAATAAAACAATACATTTAATATGAAACATATACCTTGGGCTTTTGGAACCCCTCCTTTAGTGTTCTTCTCCATTTCAAGCATCTATATAACTAAATTTCTTCAAAGACTCAAGTGGAACAGAAAGCAGCTTGGGTTAATTCACTACATTCTATTGGGGCTTTAAAAGTGTTACAGAATTTCAACCAGTTTCCAAGGCAGTCATTCTGGGAGCTAGTGAAAGATGAAGCATCTCGAATCACACCCAGATTCTAGCTCACTAGAGTGCCAGAGGTGACTCAAGAGCCCATGAACTATGATTAGAGTCATTTTATCATCAGCCCCTCTCCCCCAGACTCTTCTCATTTATCTTTGGACTGTTCAGACCTCACTGGCCATGTCTCTTGTACCCCTCTCATAGCCAAGTTAACTGTTGTTTTGATCAGCATTACAATTGCCAGCGTGACAGAAGTTGAATTCCATCTTCACTAGATTGTGAGAAAATTATTAAACTCCTTCATGTCTACTGTGATTTCCTCTTCGTCTTTTTCTCTTTATCTCTTTTCTTGCTCTTATTCACAGGCGAGGAACCCGAGGTTAAGAGAGCTCAAGAAAAGAATTGGAAAAAAGGAGAGGAACTGTCATTAACAAAAAAAATTACATTATTTGTGGGAAGGTCGGTGGTGCACGAGGGGCCTTTAGCTGGGAGGTTAGGAGTTGGGGTGAGATCTTTTTGTTCAGGCATTCTGGAAGACCCAGTACTATCCGAGGTGCTGAAAAGGGTATGTTTCAGGGTTCTAGAATCCCCAAGGTTAACATGAACTTGGGGTGTGTGGAGATGCATCCATGCACATTACCAAGTCGCGGGTGCCAAAAACTCAAGAGTCAGAGGTAGAACTTGCTTGGCGTTTTAGGAACACCAGATCAATTGGGTAACCAAGGGTCCTGAGCCTGCGCTGTCCCTGAAATCCCCGTGGACTCACATCACGCGTAACACTCACCAGAAAGTTGAGCTCGCCTGGGCGCACCAGGCGGTAGCTGCATGTCGCGCAGTCCTGGCTACATTCCGCCTGCACCGTGGCCAGGAGCCCGGGGCCCAGCGCCAGCAGCCAAGCGCAAAGTCTCAGGAACCTCGCCATGGACTGAGGAAAGAAGGACGCGCTCCAGCGAGCCAGACGCACAAGTACCCCCTCCTCCAAAGCACCCCACACCGCGAATTCTTTTTCCTGGTCTTCCTTCCCCCGCGCATTCCCGACACTTTTTAGGGAGACTTAAGGTTGGCTCAGATCGCTTCGCGTCTCCCAGGTTCTTATAGCTGCCCTCAAAAGTAGAGGGCCACTCTATTTTCTTGGGGTGAACCCCTGAGAGCAAGGGCCACAGAGTTGGCGCTTGGGAAGGTACCCACTGATCTGGGTCACGAAGAGGAACCACGAGAAAGTCGGGGGACCCATGCAAAGAGAGTGGGGAATTTCCCTAAACCCGCTCAGCAAAAGGGAGCGCAGGCAAAATTCACTCACGTCGCCGCTGTTGGAGTGGAGCAGTCTGGTTGGAACGACCGGGTCCCAGACTCGGCGACTCTGGAAGGAAGAGAAGGAGGTAAGAGTGAGGAGGGCGGCGTCGGGGGCAGGGGCCAGGGCGCGCAGACCCACGCGAGCCTCACCGTCGCGGTCCGCGGGGTTGCGGTGGTGCCGCAGGCTGGGCTGCTCGGCTCTGAGCGCCTGCCTCGCCGTCCCCGAGCTAGCGGCGGCTGGAGCCACTTTATAATTAGCCCCAAACTGAGGAGGCGCGTGCGCCCCAATCGCCCGCGGGCTGCAGCTGACGCAGGCCCTACGCCAGCCCGCGCCGACGCCTGGGGGGGGGTCAGTCCCAGCGCCTGCACTACCCGCTCCGCGCCCAGCTGCGAGCGGGGGCGTCTGGTGCGCTCACTGTCCGGTGACAAACCCGAGCAAGTGAGGCAGTTTGGGCGGGGAGTGCAAGTGGGATCCACTCCCCCCGCGCCCCGCGCCCTTGGAGTCTGAAGTTGCACCGCGCGGAACGAACCGAAGTGGGGAGTTTAGAACTGTACACTGGGCCAGAAGGGATGGCCGGGCTGGGGTACGCTGGAGGTTTCTGGGGTGTGCTGGGGACCTCCCAATCCATAGCACAGCCGTCCCGAATGTCCCTGATTCACCGTCCTCGACTAATAGAGGCGGGTTCGCAGGGCGCGCGCAGTTAATGGTTACAAAAATGAACGATTAAAACTTTCTGGGACTCTTATTCTCTCCAGTTAGTGTGACCCCTGGCCAGACAAGCAAATAAAGCCCCAGGTCCTGGGCAGGGGGTTTCTGAGGACCGCGCGCCGTGCAGGCGCCGCAGGAAAGACCCGTGTGGTTGACCGCGTCTCCGCGTGCTGCCCGGGGATTCCTGGTGAGAGGAGCGAGAGGGGCGCGGGGCGAGAGCGCGGCCACGGAGCGCTGAGGACCCTGTGCCCGAGTCGTCGGGCCTGGGACCCGCAGCCGTTCCACAGAGGGAGCCGAGAGCAGGAGGCAGGGGCTGTGGTTTGCATCTGAGCTTCCTGGCTGCGCACAAGGGTGGCGGATGAGCGAGCTGCCCGCAGTGCTGAAGGCCTCCTCTTTCCCGGTTGGAAAACTGAGACAGGGGCAGAGTGGCCTTCGGGAGGCGCGGCGTTCAGCAGAGACGCAAATGGAATAATGGACGAAATCCCCCAAGACTCGGGCCGGGAACAAAGCAAGCCCTCAAAAAACGTTTTTAATCATCCATCTTCTATCTACTTTTATATCTGTCTGTTCATCATCTATGTATGTTACATCTATTTTTAATCTATCAGTTCACTATGTATGTATCTATCTCCCTGGTTTAGGGAGATACGACAGACAGCCCCAAGACTTATGCATAGAGAGAACAAACTTCAGGGCTTTTCCGGCCGGCCCTAGGCGTCCTCGGCAAACGCCCCGCTTCGCTCACCCCCCCACCATCCCAACCCTGAGGTGCCTTTCCCCTTGGCTCCTTCGAGGTTCGCGCTGCTCTGCATCTCCCATTTTAGTCGCTAGAGGGCAGTGGTCTCCTGCGCAGGTTGGAAGCTCCGGGAAGCGGGACTGGGGTGCCTCCTGTGCCCGCTGGTCTCACCCGGCAGCGGCGGACACTGCGTCCGCGTGACCCGGGAGCGGCCCCGCTCACCCTCTGATTCTCTGGCTGGAGCATCCTTGTAGCTGGGACCGGAAACCAGAACTCTAGTGTGGGATGGGGTGGAGGGTGAGAACGCACTGAAGAACCAGCTTTTTTGTCCTCTTAACATCAAAACACAAATGTTTCCCCTTAGTTGTTTTGGACTTTTCCCATCAAGGGGGTGATAGTGGCCTTTCCTGCTCCTCACTCACAATCTCGCTCCCGCACTCCTAATGCGAAAGAGAGCTCTTGTCATTACTTAAGGGGTTTCTCTCCTTGTCCAGGCTTGTAAAGGAAGTCGACTAGACTGCTTTGCTGTGCAAAGGAGTGCATGGAAAACATCCTGTCTACAATTAAAGAGAACTTGCTAGATCTGAGCACTTGAATGCCTGGGATCACCAGAGAATTTGAAACACACAGTCTGGGGCAGGAAGCCCAGGGTTGTGTGTGGAATGACTGCCACACGTTTCTTCTTTAGGGTTCTTATTACTTTTCATGGAAAACCTCTTCAGGATCTCAGGAAAGAAGGAGCTTAACTCTCCATAGGGGGCTTAAGGATAGTGTACCCCAGACCCTCAATCTATAGAGGGGAGAAACTGAGGTATAGTTTGTCCAAGCGATCAGCCCAAGAACTGGGAATCCAGGTTCTTCAGCCTCTCTACAGAGGTGCTTCCTTGTACCTACTTCGGGCCTACTCTGTTTCTGTCGGAAGTAATGATTAACGTCTGCTTCGCGTTAAGATTCTTGGTGAGGCTGCAGTGTTCTCTGAGGCTCCTTAAATGTCAGGGAGAAAGAGAAAGAAAATGAAAGGCGACCCTAGGAAGAATGCATGAGTTCTTAGTCCCCAGGGCCTGTTCAGATTCTGGAGACATCCAGTGCTCATGGACTCACCGAATGAATGAATGAGCCGGAAGGTTGACCTTGTTTGCATACCCCGAATCAGTGACAATCTCTCCTTCATTTAAAGCTAAAAGTCATACATTTCTGTATTGATTTCTTAATATTTGAATTAGTGGCAATGTCAGAGGTGTCCGTTTTCCCATTTGGAAAACAGGGATGGGGTAGTGTCCTTCAGGAGGCACAGTGTTCAGAAGAGATGCAAATGGAATAGTGGATGAAAGGAATCCATTTTGATAATTTTTCAATATTTATCAAGACCTAATAGATTTTGACATTATGTTCTGGGCAAAAGATGCTTCAGCCTCAAAACAGGGGAGAGGAATTCATCTTTACGCATTTGATTCACAGATTCCTGACTTTCAGGTCAAGATCAAGATCTTACTTTGTTCTGTTCCTAGGCTGCCAAGTATTAGCTCACAGGGATTCAGCCCAGAGAACATGAAATATGATTTTAAAAGCCCTGACGATGAGCAGTGTTTAACTCAGGTCTTAGGTGTTCTAAATGAAAGGATCTAAAGCAGTGTTCTAAATGTCCTCTTCTGTCATTTCTAAGATGGAACATGACTAAATTGAATGATTTCTTTCAAGTACCCCCTCTTCTCTCCTCCCCTTCCAGTCACCCAAACACAC
>RJWT010051752.1:0-10654 GCA_004365215.1 Cuniculus paca
GTATAGTTCTTTTTATACAAAATGATGTTTTTATTAATAACTAGAAATACTACTGTAAATTTTTATCTGCTTTGTTTGTTAAGATAAAATTCTTTTAAGACCACAGTAAAAGCAGTTTACCAACATTCCCTCCACTGCCATTGAATGCGTTCAAGCTTCATTTCCTAATTTTCTAACTGATCAAGTCCTTTTTTTTTTTAAACTGGTCAAATCTTTAACTTCTGTGTCTGGGGTTGTCTTAGGTTAAATGATTTCTTAGAAAATAAGTTGAAAATGGTACTCCTGGGATTTCTCACTCCAACTGCCTTGTAATCACTAGATCAAGTTCCCTACACCCACGAAGAGCAGTATTTCTCAATACACTTTTTCCTGTTATTTTTTAAATCCTTCTCTTACAACAAAAAGATTATGCTTATTTAAAGAAAGGTACATATTACAAAATAGGTCATTTTATAAAAAAAGTCAAATATGACATAAAGAAAAGTTCCATATAATTCAGCTTCTTTAAGGTATTTATGGTGGGATGCAGTAAAACATTTACATCTTGCTTTTTCAGTAATCTATAAAGCATCTTGTACAGAACTCTTGAGTATAAAGACTGATTTTTTGTTTTGTTTTGGTTTTTTGTTTTTTGAGAGGGAGTCTTGCTCTGTAGTTTAGGCTGTCCTTGATCTCACTTCTTGGCTCAGGCTGGCCTTGAACTCATGGTGATCCTCCTGCCTCAGCCTCCTGAGGTCTAATGATGCACTGCCATACCTGGCAAGATTGAATATTTTACATGACAACTTCTGTCAAAAACCAGTTTTTCAAACTGAAAATCTGATCTTCTTGATTGACCTTGTCCATAGAAGACTTTTTCATCTATTCATGCAAGCTTGCATTTGTCTTATAATCTTGCCTTTTATCGCTTCATTAGGACTTCTTAATATTTACCACAGACTTGGTTAGAGTTTTCTTTTCTTTTTCCCTCCTCCCTCCACTCCTTCCTTCCTCTCAACTGAACTGATTCTGTGTAGTTTTGTTTTTATTTCAATAAAATAATAAATTAGATATTTCTTTAAGAGGCCAGCGCCATCCTTTGATGCCCTTAGCATTGGATAGCCAAGGATAGTATATAGCAGGTTATTTTTATTACTATAGTTTGTAATTATTCATAGTCAAATCTGGTGAACATATTGAATCATATTGAATCCCTTCCAAATAGAGGACAAAAATAAGGCAATATCTTCTTTAAGTTTAATAGCAGTGTCAGTTGGATTATTGTCTACTTTGTTGTTTACAGAGCAATCTGTCTGAAGTCTTCAGTTTGTATCTCAATTGTTGAAAACTCTGTCTTGTTTCAGGACTTCTCATTGCCTTGACACCTAACAAAGTTATTGTTTATGTAAGTGTTATGATTACTATGCATAGATTGTTCAGCTACAAGTCTTCAGGCTGATTTTCAGCTTTAATGAATTTGACATGAGAAGAAATGAGGTGGGACAATGCTTTTCCAGATGTTGTTCCTCTTAATCTAGATCTTCTGAAAGTATGCAAATCATTCCAAAATAATTATTATTTGCCCTCTTTGAAGGCTTTTAATCTCTCCTCTCTTGTCTTTTTTGCTTTCACCTCTGTAAAAGGGGAGAGTAAAGATCATCTGCAGTCAGCGCTCCCCTCCCTTCCTTTGTTGCCATCCCTTTCTCACCTCACCTCAAGGGTGGTCTAATAATTGAGAAAGAACCTTAAACCTGGCCTTTATTGGTCTCTCTCATGACTAAAACTTTTTTTTGGTTTATTTGTTTGTTTGTTTTTTGGTAACAGAAATCAAACTCATGACTCTGCCCTTGCCAGACAGGTGCTTGTGCCACAGAGCTAAATCCCCGGCCCTAAAACTGTTGAAATATTGGTAAATTGAGTTTTAGAGATATTCCTTTCTCTCCCTGCCTACCACTTCCACAGATTACTGAGGATTCACTCTGATTGTCAGGCAAAACTGATATTAAGCCTGTTTTCTCACATTTTGGATCAGGTTTTTCTTAGCATAGAAATTGCTGTCTTTTAGTACGTCAATGATTATTCCACTTTTGCTTTTTATATATCAGATATCAACTTCAGTGCTTTCGGAATTCCATCTCTTGAACTAAAGACAAAAAGCAGCTTATGCACAAGCCCATTGGATTGTAAGTAGTTATGCCTGTAATAATCAGAGAACTCAAGACAATTTCTTTTACCTGAAACAGTTGTCCAGATTAATACAGCGTCTTAAGAATATGAAGCATTTCCTAACCAAGTTAGTAATAGTGGTAGAATAATAAACTTTTTTGAAAATTAAAACACTACTACAATTTACAATTTTTATGGAGACTTGTAATTTTAGGTTGTTTTGGTTACTTTTTCTCGTTGCTGAGACAAATACCTGACACCCAAAGTGAAGCAAGGAAAGGTTTATTCAGCTTACAGTTTCTGGAGATTTCAGTCCATAATCAGCTGGCTCCAAAGCAGAGTTGCATGGCACTGGGGCAACACTTCAAGGCAGCAGCCAGAGCAAAGGAGAGAAAAAGCCTCTTCTCTACCCTTACATTGTACACAGGCCACATCTCCCCACCCCTTCAGGTGGGTGTAACACTCACAAAATGTCCTTGCCCTCCTTTACACAGGATGAGGATATTTACAAAGTAAGAACCCTGGCTCCCTGCTGAGTCTCTCAATTAAACTTCTAAACTTCTCAAGTTGACACAATGTATTAACCATAAGAAGGTTGATTCCTGAAGGAAACTGAGGATGATAAATTTTCATAGGTTACTTACTCTCAAAGTTCATACTAATATTGCTGTCTTCTCCCCTCCAAAAAAGTTGATTAAAAAGGTGAAGGTAGTATTTTATTGTGATCAGTTAATTTAACAATGATGGTGGAAACAGAGATGTGCAAGGAGAACTTTCATTTAGGCTAAGGAAGATTAGCAGGAATTAAGATGCTCAGGGGTGTGGTGTGTGCGTGTATGTGTAAGTACCTTTTGTTTTACAGTTTACATATTGGTAGTTTTATTCATAACAAAACAGAAATGCTGTTGCCAGGATATATTAATGAAAATGATCAAGCCATATTTAGAACCTTGAAATAATTTGCATAGCAATATGGTTAAATTTTTTATTTGTCTTACATTAAAATATTTGTTTCTCAGACTTCCAATCAGCCACAGTACTAAAATGACAATGCCAAAATGTATAGTAGAAATGTAAATTATTTCTAATTAATAACATTCTAGGGGCCAGAGGTGTAACATAGCTCAATGGCATAAGCACCTGCCTGGCAAGCACAAGGTCCTGAGTTCAATTCCTGGTACAAAAAAAAAAACCTCAAATAATAACATTCTATTAATGTAAGTTTTAACTTTTTAATCTAGAGGAAGCAAGAATAGAGTATTAAAAGAACAATTCTTTGGAGCAGTTGGAAAACATTTGGGGGGAACGTAGGAAACAAAAAGGAAGCACAGGGACTAGTAAAAGGTTTCAGTTTCTCTTGTTCACATGAAAGAGTAGCAATCAAAATACACCCCTGTGATTAGTTGCATCTGGTAGAAATGCTGCAGTAGCTAAAGAGATGATCTCTTTCTGGCTTTGGTGAAGAAATGAATAAACAAGACAGTGTAAAGAAAAAGCAGTGGTTAGCGATCAGAGGCTACATTCTCCAATCTGCAAATCCTAGCTTTGTTTGATGCCAGAAATAGAGAGGTCAAAAGTCTGAAAGAACTTTATTATGAAAAATGTTTATTTTGTACTTTTAAAATTTTGGATGACATATCCCAGTGCTTTGGGTTCAAAGGTTTGAGCCATTGGCACAATTTTAATAATCCGTTTAATAGTAGCAGTGCATTAGCATGTGGTAGGATGGAGTTTAAAAGACAATCCGTATGTTTCACTGGCCTGCTGGTATTTACAAGAGCACACCTTGTAGTCCTTAGATACTTTTTCTCATAATTCCTCTTTTGAAGTGTTACTCATCTTTCCTTACTTTTAGTGAGTGTTTTATGATTTTGTATATTTGTCCAGAGATCTTTGTCATTTAAAAAAAACTTTTAAAAAAAAAAAAAACTTCTCAACTATAAGAAAAAAATCTGTTTTTGAGTTACAGAATTTATTTATCTTCTCTGACATGTAATGCTATTTCATTTGTAGGACAATCAAATATAGCTACTTTTAGAGATAGAAGAACCAAAGCAGGAGCCAATCTCTGCATCTTTCATTATTCTTCGAGGTTCTAACTCTCAGGCACAGTTTAACCATCTCTGTCCTGATGACCAGTGTTTCCATGAAGTCTGTACAGTACTTCTTCTATCAATGATGAAGGCGGGCAATCCTCCCACCATTGTGAGCTGCTTTTTAAGAGAATGAAACCAAACAAAATAAAATAGAATAAAGCCAATCAAAACAAAACAGTGAAAGTGATACAGGACTTCAAAACAAGATAATAGGAAATCAACAATGCCTACCATAATGCTTCTTGTTATCTTCCAAATAGCTGCCCATACCATCAGACATAATAAAATCAAAAAAACAGAATAGAATAAAGTCAATCAAAACAGAACAGTGAAAGTGATACAGGACTTCAAAACAAGGTAATAGGAAGTCAACAATGGCTACCATAATATATCTTGTTATCATCAAAATAGCTGCCCATGCCATTAGATATAGTACAATCAAACAAAACAGAATAAAACCTATCAAAACAAAACAGTGAAAACAATAGAGGACTTTGAAACAAAATAATAGGGAATTAACAATGGCTACCACCTTTCCTTTTTAGACGTTTTCTCCCCTTTCACTTTCACATTATCTATTGTACATTTTAGATCCCACTAACTCCTTCTGTTTTTTATACTATGGAGACAACATGATGTTCACCTCTGTGAGTCTGAACCATTTCACCCAAAGGCTTAATCACAAATTGCATCCATTTACCTACAAGCGGAGTAGCTTACCATTGTATAAAAATGCCGTATCTTTCTTATCCATTCTGTGGTTGATGGGCAAGCTACCCTAGCTTTTTTCTGGTTCTCTGTTACATAGAACATTGTTTTCTCTCTTTTGACTCTCAGTCTGTGAATTTCCTTTTGAGTTAATGTGTTTCTTCTATACCACACATTGATGGATCTTGTTTCTTGATCCACTCTGCATGTTTCTTTTTATTGATAAATTGATGCCATCTGCATTAATGGTTATGACTAACATACACTGGGTTCATCACTGCCATGTTTTTTTCTTGCCATTGGCACCCTACATTTCCCCTCCATTCAATTGTGTGTCCCACTCAGTGATCCCACTCTGCTGCTGTTCTTGGGATCGTGGTCATCTTTATCTCTCTCTAGAATATCCTTCAGTATTGTTTGTAGGGTTGGTTTGGTGGTCATGAATTCCTTCAGTTTTTCTTTAACATCTAAGTATCTTGTTTCTTCATTAATTTTGAAAGATAGTCTTACAGGGTACTACAGTCTGAGTTGGAAGTTATTTTCTTTCAGGATTTGAAACACTTCAAGTTCTTCTTGACTTGATGATTTGTGTTGAGAAGTCTGTCATGATTCTGATGAATTTTCCTTTATAAGTGATCTAGGTTTTTTTTTTTTTCCTCTAACAGCCTTTAATATTCTGTTCTTATGCTGAATTTCTGGTGTCTTGATTATTATATATCTGGGTGTAGATTTATTTTGGTTATGGCTAGTTGGAGTTCTGCACTCCTCACTAAAGTTTTCTGCTATTACTTCTGTAAATAGTCTCTTTATGTCATTTGTGTTAACTCCTGCTTTTTCACTGACACCTGTCATTCTTAAATTATTTTTCATTGTGTCATTTTGTAGCCATTGAATTTTTATTTCCTGGTTCCTTGTTATTTTTAAGAGATCTTGACATTTTCCTGGGTTCCTCCAGAGGAGTGGGTTGTGAGGTCCCAGACGCTTCCCACTTTGGCTACCCGTCCACAGTGTAGGGGGATGAGTCAGGCACCCGGGTTTCTCTTAAGCCAGGTTCACCAGTAGGCAGTGGGGTTTGGGGCAGGCTTCTCCAGACACTCATGGCATCTCCTAGGTGTGGCTGACTGGTTCTTCTGGCCCATGCTGGCTACCCATGGGAGAGTCTCGATGGTGCCTGCATGCAGGTGGGGTCTGGGCTGGCTCTGTGAGCTACTTTTGATTTGGAAGAAATTCTTGAGTAATAGAGGACTCTAGCTTCTTAAGTATCTGCTTGTGGCTCATGTTTTCTCCGGAATGTCCATAATAAACTGGCACCAATGGGCAGTCTGCTACCAGATAGTATTTGCTTATATGCTAATATAATTTTCTGTTTTCCCTTTTTATTGTTTTAAATGCTAAATATGTATCTTTTTAAAAAGTTACTTAAAAGAATAAAGTATGCAATGTGAGAAATAATACTTGTGTTACCCTTTTGTTTTGTTTTGTTTTCTTTTGTTATGTTTGTTTTCTGTACTGAAGATTGAATCTAGGACTTTTGCACTGAACTATATCCCCAGCCTTTTTGTGTTTGTGTTTTGGCTTTTTGTTTTTTGAGATAGTGTCTTGCTCTGTCTATGACAATAAGTTGCCCTTAATGAGCTTGAGCTTGATCCTCCTGCCTCAGACTCCCAGAGAGCTAAGATTACAGGCATGCACCACCACATCTGGATTATAGAAATTTTTTAAACCTAATAACCTACTAAAAAATTAACTTTACCTTTTTTCCTTTTAAAATTTAAAGATTAAAAATATTTCATTTGAGATCAGGATTAAATGTCATCTTAGAAGGGATAAAGGTCCAATATTCAATATAGAGAAAAGTTCTTGAAATACTATTTGAATGGAATAATGGTACTGAAATCTAGAAGACCAGCAATTTGCTTTTCTGGATAGTAAAGAAGATAGCCATGTTATCAAAACACCATTGGTAGCTAGGCATGGTGGTGGAAGCCTGTAATCGCAGTATTCTGGGAGGCTAAGGCAGGAGGATTGGAAGTTTGAGCCTAATCTCACCAATTTAGCAAGACCTTATCTCTAAATAAAAATGGATAGAGAGATAGCTTAGTGTGAGGACCCTGGATTCAATCTCCAGTATTACAAGAAAACAAACACAACAAAAGAGCAAACCAACCAACGCCGTTGATTATCTGTTTTGAAAACAATGAAAGAATTACAGAAGTTCACATTGGAAGACTGGAAAGAGTCCAGGATGGAGCCATATTTTTTTTTAAAGGGAGAATTTTGCCCTGGAAATCACAGACCTAAAGTTTAGCATCCTTTTCTGAAAAATCTATTTTGATGAAGTCAGTCTTAATACATTTGGAACAAAATGAAATAAAGCAAAACAAAAATAGCTCCAATTAGAAATATAATTTTCAGAAGGAGTAAAAATTTCAGTTTATTCAACTTTCAAGTGGGTGGTATACTCATCTGACACTAAATGCAAAAGATAAGAAAGGATACATAGGATGGAAAGGGAAACTGCCTCATAGATAACAGTGACAGTCTTATTTAAGTATACTAAGCCAGACAGATGAAAATAAATCAATAAATATTCATTGTGGCATCATCCATTTTTATTACATTCTGCACAAAATATTAAAATTGAAACAGTGTGCTTTAAATCTCTGTGTTTTCAAGCTGATTGTTGCAGTATGCCTAGGAAGTCCCATAAAGACTTTTGTGGTTTGAAAAAACTGAACTGAAAAAACTGAATTGAATAGAAAATAACAGAATGTGTGAAAGTAAGCAAACACATTGTTTTTTTCAAGATCTTTTTCTTTCTTTTTCTTTCCCCCCGGGTGGTGCACCGTTCCTGGAGGTACTGTGATACCTGTTCATTGTGTGTAAGATCTTTTTCTCGATTATGCAATGTCTGTACACATATATATTCATGTATACTGGATGGATCTCAGTAACAATATGTCTTAAAGTGACTCTGGCCAAACAGCTTTGAAATCCTTGCTTTTATTTTTATTTTAATATTTCTGGAATGGCTACTTAACTATTTTGAAATGCAAAGCTATTTAGTTTCATATCCAGGTTATACCTATGAAATGTCACCGCAGTTACAGCACAAAATTAACTGTGACTACAATTATGGAAGAAAACATATGATTAACACTATTGATGACACCAGGCTTCTGGATTTAATTGCCACTAAATTTAAAGGATGTTGTCAGTACTTGGAAGGTGTGATTGAAAACAATCAGTGAAATTTTCTTAAAAGTAGTGAGACAGGCCAGGGATTAGCCTAGTGGCATAAGCGCCTGCCTGGCTAGCATGAGGTCATGAGTTCAATCCCCAGTTCCAAAGGGAAAAAAAAAAAAAGGTAGTAAGATAGAATATGAGAAAGAAACACTGTAGGTTATTCTATAAGAACTACAGGGCAGAAAACAGTCTGTGGTCACATTGGCAGGATCCTGTGAGCAGTTGAGCATTTTAGGTCTTTGGGAACTAAAGCAGAGAATCACAAGACAAGTAGATAACACTGAGTAACAGAAAGCAAGATTGGGTCTTGCTTTTGCTATATATTACTTGTGATTTTTTTTGTTGTTTTTTTTTCCATCTACTACTTGTGACATTAATTTTAGTAGTTTGCTCAGCTACAGTCTTCATACCTGTTTTTAAAATAACAATGTTAGAAAAGAAAATCCAGAAAGAAAATGTTTGTTTTGCAGGATTATTTGGAAGATTAAGTTACCAGATAATATACACTCACCAGCACCTTTTAGGCTCCGAATAAAACATGAGATTCTTTTTTTCTTATGTGTGAATTTACTGTCACAAACTTATACATAACTCATCCTACACCTACACTATGTACAGTCACATGGATGCACAAACTCTTATATGTGGGATTTTTGCCATCCATCCAGCAACATTTAAATAAAGCACTACAAAAATCTTCCAAATAATTCAGCAGTAAGTATAAATAACTCTGGGACAAATGACCATGATTCAAGAGTGATTCAAAGTGTGCACTAAACATTTGTCACCCAGACCACTAGCAGGTTATTCAATCTTATTGTTTTTTGGTTTCCTCATCTGTAACATAGTGATAGTGATAGAACTAACCTTATGTTTTTTTCTGTGTAAATTGAAATGCTGTATCTAAAGTACTTAGAAAATGGCCTAGCAGTAGGTAGAGTTTCTTCTTTGGTAACACTTAACTGCCAAAGAGATAAGAAGGAAGTTGGTTAACTTGAAGAAAGTTTTCTTATGGAAGTGCAAAACCTTTAGTAAGATTTGAGGTGGGAGAAACAAGTAGAAAAGATAACTAAGAGATTTGTATTCATACGTGTGTTATATTGTTTTAGGTTCTATTATATTCTGTTATATTGTTTTGCTATTCCCTTCATTTTTTAGATTGGGAAGTCTGCATGCTTCTTGTGCTGACATTCACTTTTGGTTCTACTGTTTTGTTTTTTGGCTCTTGGTTTTATTGAAATATCCTCATTAGCTGTGCTTGTTGGGTTTGTTTGTTGTTTTGGAAGGCAAAGGACACAATAAAGATATTTCTGAATTTGTAAAGTTTAGTTCCAGGCCAAAACCTATGTGTATGTGCTGAAAGACGCCTCAGTAACTTTAGACTTCAGAAATACAGATATTACAGGTGAATTCTTTGGCACCCTGTGCCTGTTTCTGTAGCTCAAGCTTTGGAGAAAAAGTTTGATTTTGCCTGTTTTTGTAGCTCAAGCTTTGGAGAAAAAGTTTGATTTTGAAGTCTTTACAAAATTCTTATGAAGGACCTTCAGCAAAATTAAAGATTGTTGTAGTCAAGGTTTACAAGGGAAAAGATTCAGTACAAGACACATAATTTATAGGATTATTTTATAATAGTCACCCAAAGAGTCAAATGCAGAAGAGTGCAGGAGATCTCTCCACGCACTAGAGATACAAAGAATCCAGATGAGGGCCTGAATCCCACAGCAGTGAACCACATGAGTCCAGCTGAAGACCTAGAGCCCATGGCAGTGTCCTCCATGAGTTCAACTGGAAGTCTACATCCTATAACAGTGTCTCATGCAAGTCTGTATCAAGGATCTGCACTGGGAAGGTCCAAAGGTCAGTGGTAGAAGCTAGAAAGTCTGCTCTGTACCAGCAGGGTGAAGGATCAGTGCCAGCAGGCTAAGGAATCTGCCCTGGAGCCAGGAAGCAATGCTCAGGGGAAAGACCAGCGCTCCCCTGAAGAGAACTGCACCTATCCTCAGTGACAGTGAGGTCCCAGGCTCCTCTGAGGATGGGAACAGCTGAGTTCTTATCAGGAAAACCAGATGACAAGCTTCTCCAGGAGAATCAACGGCATGCCGTCTTCCCTTCCTGTTTTCCTTTTATGCTGTTGGCAACAATCCTCAGGTGGACCTTCTGTACCCAGCACCATACTGACTCTGTTCAGCTGGGTGTTTCAAGTTGATCATTAGTTACTCTACCACAGGGATCTTCAATATGTATAAAGTGCTTCCTTTAATTGAAAAGCAACCACTGTTAATTTTTAGGGCATGAAAAATAATCGTATGCTCAATTTTCTAAGATCTGTGGTAATGAATCTTCTATTCATGAAACTGTGAAAAAGGAAATACATGCTAGTATTGCCATCCCACCTCATACTGCCAAAGTTATAGCCACAGTGCATGTAAAATATTAATGGCAAATGCATTAAATTGTAG
>RJWT010051753.1:0-10656 GCA_004365215.1 Cuniculus paca
ACCATGTGATAATATCAATCAATGCAGAAACATTGACCAAATTTAACACCCATTCCCAATTTTTTTTTTGTTTTTTCTGAGACAGTCTCCATGAGTAGTTCAGGCTGACCTCAAGCTCACTATGTGGCCCAGGCTAACCTCAAACTTGTGACAATTTCCCTGCCTCAGTCTCCCAAGTGCTGGGATTACAGGCGTGTGCCGTCATACCCAGTTTAAATTTTTTTTCAAAGAAATAAGAATTTCTTCAACTTGATAAATAACATCTATAAAAATAAAGTAAAATAAGCCCCCAAAACAAACCAACAGCTAACATTATAGTTAATAATGCAAGATTGAGTGTTCTCTCCTTAAATTTGGGGACAAAAGATGGGTGTGTACTCTCACTATTTTATTGAACACAGAGTAAGTGGTGTTTTCGAGTACAATAAGGCAATAAAAAGTATACAGATATGAGAGACAGACAGAGAGAAAAGAATAAAGAAAGAAACAGAAAGAGCGAAAGAAGGGGAGGAAGAAAGAAAAGGGGGGGAGGGGAGCAGGAGGGGGAAGGGAGGAGGGAGGGGAAGGAAGAGGAGAAGAGAGAAAGGGACAGAAAGGGAGGGGAGGGGAGAGGAGAGGAGAGGAAGGGAGAAGAGGAGAAGGGAGGGGAGGGGAGAGCAAGGCAGAGGAGAGGAGACACTAGACATGATTCTCTATAGGGAAAAATCCACAAGAATCATTTTTTTTCTTTTATTTGCTTTATTTTATGCGTACTTTATTCCCGTGCCATAAGTTTTTGTTTCTTCAGTTTTTTCTGGGATATCTTTTTCTTCTGTGCAACTTCCTCCTCGGGTTTAGGAACAATTTGTTCCTTCTGGGTACGGATCATCTCAATATGGCAAGGGGAGCTCAGCTACGGGTTAATCCAGCCATGAGCCCTGTAAGTGCCGCGGTGCATCTCGGGTGCTTTGCTCACCTGGATGTGTTCGATGACCAGAGAATCTACATCTAAACCCTTCGGTTCAGCATTCCTCTCTTCA
Source organism: Cuniculus paca (assembly GCA_004365215.1). Classification (NCBI taxonomy): domain Eukaryota; kingdom Metazoa; phylum Chordata; class Mammalia; order Rodentia; family Cuniculidae; genus Cuniculus; species Cuniculus paca. The sequence continues at coordinate 1,020 of RJWT010051753.1, forward strand.
TTTTTAAGCACCTGCAGCAAAAGTTCAGCACTCTTTTTGGGCCGCCGACCCTGAGTCCAGCCCCACCGTTTGGCCTGGGTCACCTACCAGCTCCACCACCGTAATGCCGGAACGGCACACTCTGCTTCCTCAATGTGACGTCCTGCAGATACTTGGTGGCCTTTCGGATACGCATACCCTTGATGGCCTGGGCAGTTTCACGGGTGTTCTTAAAGTGAACACGAAGATTTGAGCCTCTTGATTTTTTGCATGATTTTGTGGGGTTTTCTGGGTCAAGAGAGCAGCAAACCATTTTCACAGGTCACCTCAGGCCGCTTACAGGAAGAGGAAGAGCCACAGAATCATTTCTGAAAATTACTCCTGGGAGTGAAATGTGAATTCAGAAAGGATACCTCGGTGTGCTGATATTAAAAGATCAAAACACCTTTAACATGTGGGGTTTAGAAAAAGATAATTAGGTCATGGGGGCATTGCGCTTAGAAACTTCAAGGCCGGGTGTTTAGAGAGTGAGTTAGCTCTTGTCATTTCCATGCTTCTCAACTTCTGCACACATCCCCTTTCCTTTTCTCTTCCACATCATGACATAGCCAAGGTGATCCTCAGCAGAGCCCAAACAGAAACAGATGGGCTACCTGATCTTGAATATTTTAGCCTCCGAAACTGTGGGCTAAATAATCCTCTTTTCTCTTACAAATTGCTCAGCCTTGGATATTTTGCTAATATAACAAAAATGGACTGATACAAAAAAAAAAAAGCAAAAATCACTTATGTTTCTATGTACTAGCAATGAGCACATGGACACAAAAATTAATTTACATTTACTCAAAATAAAGAAGCTCTTAGGTGTAAGTCTAATGAAAGCAAAAACAAAAGTGTAGGGTTTGTATGCTGTGATTGTTAAGCTTAGTTGCCAGCTTGATTGGCTTGGAAGCCGTCGAAGTGACTAGTAAAGCACACTTCTGGTTGTGTCTGGGTGGGTCATGGAGGTATTACCTTGAGGTCCATCTGAACCCTGGCCCCTTCCTCTCTGACCCTGTTCCACTGCTTTACTTTCAAGCCCGCATAAAGTGAGCAGTTTTGCTCTCCCACTCCTTTTCATCATGAGGTTCCTGTCTTGGAGCCAGCCAAACATGGATTAAACCCTCTGAAGTCATGAGCCAAATTAAACCTCTGCTCCTTTAAATTTTAGGCATCAATATTTTGCAGCAGCAATGAGAAATCTGAATAATTCACATGACGCATACCATTACAAAATGCTGAGAGAAATCAAATGACCTAAGTGATTGGAGAAACAGTCCATGTATATATATTTTAATATTCAAAGTAGTAATGATGTTGATTCTTCCCCAAATATATTATAGTACTTTGGTACTTGTCACCAATTGGCTCCAAAAGGTGTGATGAGTACCAAAACAGCAAGTACCAAACAATTTGTTTTGACTGGGAAGAGTAGTGAATCATGAACTACTCAACAAGTTCTACCTTGCGTATCAGGTGCTAAACAAACCACAAGTACTGGGGAAATATTTTTGCATTAAAATGTGTCAAGTATCAAATTCAACAAGTTTCATAGTAACTGAGCACGAAGGTATGACTGTACATGATTACAATAATTCTTACAAAAAAGCACAACAAAAATATTTTGTACATATAGGCAAGACTGTTATACAATATACATGGGAAGGCAAAGAAAATAGCTGAAACAGTTTTTGTAAAAGGAGAAAAATGTGGTAAGAATCACTTTACCTAATGTCAGGACTTATTATACAGTTACTTTAGTCAACATTATATAGTATTGAAAAAGAGCCAGTCATAAAAGTTAATGAAACAACATAAAGAACCACAAAACAGAATCAAATAAGTATGGCAAATAGATTTTTGACAAAGATGCGGATTTAATTCAAAGAAAGAAAAATAGACTTTTCAAGTAATAGTGCTAAAACCATTTAATTTCCATAGGAAAAAAAATCAACTTGAATTCTATGCTTTATATGCAAATTAACTCAAAATGGATTACTGTAGGAAAATACAAAGCATAAAGCTGTGAAATTATCAAAGATAACAGAGGAAAAAATCTCCTAGGCTTAGGACTTGATGAAGAGTTCTTCGGCATAACCAAACTCAACAATATCAAAACAAATAATTCCATCAGAAAATCAACAAAAACATAATGAAACATTCCTTTTAAGAGGGTATATGAATGGCAAATACAAACATGAAAAGTTGGCCATTGTTGCCCATTATGGAAATGCAAATTAAGACCGCTGTGAGCTATCACTATATAGCTATTAGAATAGGTAAAATAAAAAACATAGTGGCAATATCAAATGCCGGTGTAAATGCAGAAAAAGTGGGTCTTTTATACAGTTCTGGTGAGAAGTAGTTTGGAAATTTTTTCAAAAACTAAACATGTAGCTAACAAACCACTTCAGAAATTGTGTTCCTGGGGATTTCATTTAGAAAAATAAAAACTTGTATCTTTACAAAAATCTATATATGACTGTTAATAGCATATTTATTTGTAATAATTAAAATGTTCCTTGTATCAGTCAGTGCTTACTGGAGAAACAGATTTAATGCAAGATATAAAAACACATAAGAATTTACAAGATTGGCTTACAATGGCCACCTGCAGAGTCAGGTGGGGTGGGGGTAGGGAATGCAAAGGGTCGATCTGCACACTGGAAATCTGAAGGATCTAGTTGAAGGGTCTGTGCCAGGAGGTTGAAGTTCTGCACTGGAGGCCAGGAGACAGTGTCCAAGATGATGAAGAAGACTGGAGTTCCTCCAAAGAAACAGAAGTGAGCCTTCATTCTCCCCTTCCCTTTTTTTCCATTCATGTGGCAAACTCATTGGTTGCTGTCACTCACACCCATGTAGGTCTTCTGTTTTCAGTAAATCCCTTCAGCCACACCCAGAACTATGCCGATCCAATTTATTTGAGCATTTCTTACTCAAGTGACACAGTTAACTATCACAACCCTTAATAGGTGAATGATTAAACAAATTGTGATATGCCCATGGATTACTAATCTACAATGAAAAGAACCAAACTATAGGTCTGTAAACAATGTGAATGGATCTTAATGACATGAATAAAAACACTCTCTGAAGGTTGCACCTGTATGATTTCATTTCTGTAACACTCTCAAAATGACCAAATTACCAACGGAATTAAATGAGTGGTGACCAGAGTTAGGAAAACTAGAGGGAGAAAAGAAAGGGTAATGGGCAGATCCCCATCATGGTGGAATAGTTTTGTATATCAGCTGTGGTGATGCTCACATAAATCTACATATGCAAGAAAATGATATAAAACTCCACACACATTATCAAATTCTTGGTCTTGACATTGTGAGTATATAAGTATTCAGAATAAAGAGTTTTGAAAAGTCACAAAGATGATAAACTAAAATAACAGCCCACAAATCATTAATCCTCTTTGATCTGAAATGAAATGAAGAATAGAAGAATATGAAAAGTATTAGTGAAAAATACAATGAGAAATCACATACCTTTCACAATGAGAAATCACACACCTTTCACTGATTAAACTATTTTTAAAATGCTGTATGAAGATAATTACTTATTCTTTATTTTGCAATATTATATTTTTAAGGAAAAATATTTTTTACAGACCCTACTAACCATTTTTAATAGTTGACGGTAACTGAATATGGAGACTTGCCTGGGTTACATATTCTAAGGACTGAAAATTCCTTCTAGAAAATAGGGGGAAAGCATGACTTTTGTATTATATCTCTACTGTACACAAAAAGGTCAGTAATCCAAAATATGGTGCTTCCATATATTTTTGTACATCAGCTTTAGGACCTGCAGACAGAGCCCGAAGTCTTTCTTACATCTGACAGGCCCAGAAGTGAATGATAAATTTGATTCTGTTTCTGCTTTGCTTAGCTGCCAAGAGCTTTCTGGGTGTCACACAGCTAACCTAATGAGCTTGATTAAAGAAATATTTATAGAGTGAAACAATCAGCTGAGAAAACGATTGTGTAATTATCACCGACAGAGGATCAAATATGGTGAAAGCCATGAGTGATTTAGGAAAGAACACCAGGCACATGATGCCATGTTCTCACCCTTCATTTTTGTCCTCAAAAAGTAATTATATGATAGCATATTACGCTCTCGGTTGGCCAAAGACAAACTCCACGTCATACAAGAGAATTTAGAAGTGCTTTGTCATAAGATCGTCAAACAAAATGAAACAGCAGCTAATGCTTGGTCTAATAAAAGCCCCTTAACAAAAGGAAACCCTTACTCCTCTACTTTGAAGAGGATAATATTAACATAGAAATGATGACTTTTAAACCAACTTTTGTCTGTTGACAATTTTACTTGATAGAATCTGATGAAGAAGGAAGCAATTCTTTGAGACAGTAAATATATCTAGTGGGACATTCCTGTAATTCTGTTGCAAGGAAGATGATGAGACAAGTGTGTGTACCGTGAAAACTAAGGTGCAAGTGGAAATTCGGATACATTGGAAATACGGTGGAAATTCATTACATTGCTTTATCTAGACCCAAGGTTTCAACAGAAATTTCTCAAGGGATTTCATAGGATAGCTGCTGTCCCCTCCTCTGTGACAGTCTAACAAATCATCCTCCACTTTAGTAATAAAAAGAAAAAAAAATGAACATAAACTGCCCACAGATTCTGTGGGTCAGAAATTCAAGCAAAGTCTAGAAGCAATGATATGTCTCACCTCCACAAAGTCGGGGGCCTCAGCTGGAAAGATCTGCAGGATGGGGTCAGTAGCTGGGGCTAAAAGTGTTTAAAGGCATCTTCATTCGCATCTCAGGCAGTGGATGCTGGTACCTATCTGGGTTGCTAGCTTCATGACCTCTCTCTCTGAGGTTCTCTCCACCCGGGCTGATTTGAGTCTCCTCCGAGAACAGCAGCTAAGTTCAAAGCACAAGACAACTGAGAGAACAAGGTGGAACAATGTGATATTTGGAATTTACCTAGTTTCATTTCCCCTATATTCTAGCGATTAGAGCAGTCATACAGGCCCACAGCTCAACTTCCAAAGAGGAAGATCATAGACTTCGCATTTCTAAGACGGCAAGAAAAATGTGTGGAATAGAAATTAGTATTGCAGCCATCTTTAGAAAATGACTCTGACAGATATGTTAAAATTATGAAAATAAAAAGTGCAAGTGAAAGCAACAATTTCAGTTCTGCTTCTGAACATACTCATTATCTTCTTTGATAAGTTTACAAAACTTCACTTTATAGGGTCATGTTGATAAAATTTGACCAGTTTTGTGAAGATGATTAAAAAATTAACAAAATAAAGTGAAAATATAAAATCAAAATTAGAATTCAAAGCATCCACAAAAAGATTACACAAATGATTGGCTTAACATTGAAAGAAACTCTTGACATTAAAAAAAAATCCATCATCTTCTTCCATGAGAGAATCACTTTAATACCTCAGCATCAGTATTTCTAGAAACGAAGAATTTACTGCCTCCTGGAACAGCACATGCAGTGAGGGACAGATGTCACAATTCACTATGGGGGCAGTTGGAGGAGGTTGTGTAGAAATCATGGTATATAAATTCATCTTTCAAAACATAGAATTTGGATAACTGAAAAGGAGAGGAAAATTATTAAAGAGAAAAACTAAATTCAGGATATAAAAGAACTATTTGGAAACAAGAAGCATTTCTTTTTCACAAAATCATTTGTTTTATTTTAGGAAAGGCCTAGAAAGTAAGACAAGAAACTGGTTAGGGTCTAATTGGGAAGACTTCAATGCACGACTTTCCCTTGTGTCTCAGAAACACATGTAAGGGGATCGTAGGGCTGGGTGTGGTATGTGCATCTGTAATTCCAGCTACTTGGTAGACTGTGGCAGGAGGATCACAAGTTCAAGGCCAACCTGGGCAACTGCGTGAGACTCTATCTTAAAATTTAAAATGGAAGGTGGCATGGGGATGTTTCTCAGTATTCCTTCCATTCAATCCCCAGTCCCAGGTACCATGCCACCGCCCTCCCCCCATTTTTGGAAGATTAATCTGGAAGGATGGATTGGAGCAAAAGGCAAAGGGGAGGTGGGAGATTTGCAATGATTGCCTAGGTGCAAAGCATAAAGGCACTGTGCAGGGCCTCCACTGTCCACATTTGGGTCTTCTGGAGATTGCAAACAGACATATCTCCCAGCTGCCCTCTTCCCTCAAGCTCTCCATAACCCTTACAAACTATTACAACTCATTGAAACAGAGTGTAGTGGCACACATCTGTAGTCCCTGCATTTGGAGACTGAGACAGGAGGATCGTCACGAGTTCAAAGCCAGCATGGAATGGATAGTGAGACTCTGCGTCTCAAAAAACAAATCAAACCAAACAACAGCAGCAAAAGCAACCAAAGTTTATTAGAAAAGTGGTGGAGTGGCAAAATTGGGGCCTGATCAAATATTTTAACTTAAAGAAAAGCTGTGACATCCCTTCAAATCAACTTTTTATTTGGTCTTGAGTCAAAAAAAAATATAAATTCATCTAGGAATTTCACTTTTATGTATATACGCTACAGGAAATCTCATATATGTACGTAAAATCTGGATAAGAATGTTCATCACAACATTTTTGTATTGGTGAAAGAAATGGAAACAACTTAAATGTCCACCAACAGAAGAATGGTGAAGTACATTTTGGTATAGTTACATAATTGAATGTTATATACTATACATTGCAACATGGGCTAATCTCACAAACAAAATATTAAAGAAAAAGTTCAAATTTCAGGTGGACACAGGTAATGCGATGGCATTTGTTCAACTTTTTCCAACATACAATGAAATCACCATAGCACACAAGGATGAAATATATATGCTAATAATATAAGGACAAGCACAGGAGGAGCGAGTGTCAAGTTTAGGGTAGCGATTTCTCAGGAGGCAAGGATGAAGATGAGGCAGGAAAGGAGCAAGGAGGAATTCAACTGTCCTATGATCCCACTTTATTTCTTAAAATGAATGTTAAATATTTTGTTTCAATATTTTCCGCACATGGCGTAAGCCTGGAATATTGCATTCTGGTTTATAAAAAGAGGCCTATAAGTTACAGCCTGCTAATTTCTAAGACCACATGCAAGCAGGACTATTGTTCCTGCCTTTGGAAGCTGTGTGTTGAAACTGGAAGAATTACAGAAGGATCGTGCAGGTGGAGCCTGCGCCTGCTCCCCAGAGAGAATGTCCCTTGTAAAGCCAAAGGCCAAGTGCTGAAAAATCAAGCAGGATCAGCCAGACAGAGTAGGGCAAGTGGTTTCTCCTACCCTCAGCCAGTGGTCCTCTGAAAGGCTGAGGCCAAGGAAGGAAGGAGTCCCAGTGCTGCTGCTCCAATAAAAGACCATGGCTGTCCCCAGCTGCCCAGTGAGCAGGAGGTGTGTCCTGTCCATCTGGGGCACATCTGATGCTCAAAGGCAGACTGAGGACAGACTGCAGTTCATGGCAGTTGAGAAGAGTCCTAAAAGTAACAATGGAATGAGCCAACATTTCTAACTTTGCTCCCTTCAACCTGAGTGGGGAGTCAGATATGTTTTGAAAAGGAACATCTGATTGGGAGGAGTTGGTCGTTATTTCCTTAGATAGTGTCTGTCCAAACTGTCCAATTTGTTAAAATAGAACACAGATATTTGATTGCCTAACAGAAAAAAGATGGACAAGAGAGTCTGCTTTTCTAGGTTTTACTCTAGGCATAGAGCCATGGACCTTGCAAGTGCCATGACTCCTTTAATCTGGTTGTTTTTCACCCGCAAAATGATGTGGCTAAAAACGTAATGAGCCTCGTACCTCCTACCTTCAAACTACCAAGAGTTACTTAATCAAATTCCTGAAAATAACAGCATGGCAGTGAGGATGGGAATAGAATTCTGGAAAAAAGCGATGAAAGTATGGAGTAGATCATGTGGGAAACGAAGGGGGAGCTCTGGAAGAATAAGCCAAAGGATAGACTTAGGAACAAGCTGACAGGAAGTCCCCTAGCATTCATCTTCATGGAGCTTTTCCTTACATGGCACTTCTACTGTGTCCCGGTGACCAGAGAGCTATTATTACATAAGTGCATGAATGAAAAAGAAGCAATCAGGTGGAATTGAGAGCAGGTAGCAAATATCTCTAAAGTCCCTCCCATCTCCAGATTCTTCATCTCTAGGAGTCACAAGAATGGAGGTACAAAGTACAGAGATAAGTGAGAAGTTAAATTTATATGTGATGAATCAAAGATGGAGATGGAGACTGGACGTGAATCTTGATGTATGCACACCATCTGATGGATGAGTCTGACTGTGGGTGTGCCATAACCATTATCAACAAGTGATCCCAGGCCATGGTTCTCAACTGCAGAGGTCTTGAAGAAGAGTGTGCCTCCATGCTTTATATTTTGTGGTGGAGGACCGGAGGTTTCATGTACTTCACAGATAACTATCTGGAACTCCTATGTAGACACAGCACCTTCTCTTCTGAATCTTCTACCCACAATAGTAACAAGTGATTTTCTCTGTTTCTCATCAGCTCAAATGTCTCTCCACACCATTATTCTCTAGCTCTGACTTCCAGGCAAAAATGGTTGATACAACTTCTGCTGCACATGTCTAGGTGCATGGGTCACTTCTAGGAGCATCCAGGGACCCCAAGACCCAAAAGTGACATGCTTAGGGTTTTTAGGGAAGTGTGATTCATTCTTACCAGGACCACTTTGCTCTGAAATAATCCCAAGGAGCATTTGTGGTGAAAATGTACTCTATTATAAAATAGTAGAATTCCTGAAGAGTCAAATAACTGAGGTTGCTTAAAAACAAAAGTAAACATTTGGAGTATCTAAAATATAAATCTATTGGTGATTGGATAGAGGGATTGGATTGGATAGAGACTCATAATTTCCCCTTCACTGCTGGCAATGAGTCCTGTGTTTCCCTACATCTGTTCAGCAGATAGATTGTCTTAATTTCTAAATATGTAGTCTACATTTTATATCACATTATCCTGGATGTGAACTACCACTTCATTTCTTTCTTCCTAAATATTAGGTACCATACCTCATTGAAGATTAAAAAAAAAAAAAAAAAGAAATGCAGGCACATAGTTCTGTGGTAGATTTCCTAGCATGCACAAGGCCCTAAATTCAATCCTCAGGAATGAATGAATGAATCAATCAATCAATCAATCAGTCAACCATCAACCACACACAGAGAGGAAATGGGTTAAATCACAGATAACTCAACATTCAATAGTAAGCTTCACTGTTCTTAAAATCCCTTGGCTGTTTTCAACAATTCGCAGATTCCCTCAGAAAATAGAATGAGGACCTCAATGTGGAAAAGAGACAGCAAGTGGCAAGATTTAAGAAAGCCAAGGATATACAGTCATTTGTACAAACACACTCAGCCACCTTATCTTTGACAAAGGGGCCAAACATATTCACTGGAAGAAAGATAGCCTCTTTAATAAATGGTGCTGGAAAAACTGGCTTTCCATATGCCGAAAACTAAAATTAGACCCAAGCCTATCACCATACACTAAACTAAAGTCAAAATGGATCAAAGATCTAAATATTAAAACAGAAACACTAAATCTGCTGGAAAACAAAGTAGGTAGAAATCTTGAAAACA
>RJWT010051754.1:0-10656 GCA_004365215.1 Cuniculus paca
AAAGAATACTTACAAGTCAGCAATAAAAAGACAACTCAATTTAAAAATAGGTACAGGTATTTCTAAAACTTCAGTAGACATTTCTTTATAGAAGATATACAAAGGATAAATAAGTACATGAAAATGTGTTAAGACATTTAGTTATTAGAGAAATGCAATTCAAAACAATGAGATACCACTTGAGAGCTGCTAAGATGGCTAGAATAATGGTAATTCTTTTTTTAAATAGGAAATAACAAATATTGGCAATAATGCAAAGATATTGGAAACTCTGTCCACATGTCCACTATGTAAACCAGCGCAGCCACATTGCAAAACAATTTGACAAGTCATGGGTGGGGAACAGAACCAAGAGGTTGGCCCACTCTTTTTGTGAGCCAGCAGCAGTCATGAGCTGGGAAGAGAACCAAGAAGTCAACCTGTCCTTCCCGTGAGCCAGCCAGTGCTCAGGCTGGGAGACAAGAAGGGCCCCCCCCACTACACCGCCAAGCCATAGGCAACCAGCTGATTCAGAGGAACACAGGCTAGGGTAATAGCAACTGTGGTACAAAAACAACTTGATGGTTGTATTGATTGATTGACTTTGTAGGCCTAAAGCTGGTAATCTGAGTATCTGTTTAGAGGATAACAGCATGCAATATAGCAAGTATGGGGGATTTCCTTCTGTCTTGTTTTTGAAATCCAATATTGTTCTTACTATTTTGTTTTGTTCCCTTTTATAGTTTTGTTTTATTCCCTTCAAAATTAAAAAAAATTTTTTTTGACAGTTCTTCAAACAGATTAAATGGAATTATAAGACCCAGCAACTCCACTTTTAGGACATGCCCAAGATATTGGAAAAATGTATGTTTCCATAAAAACATGTACAATGCCTATAATCCCAGCATTTGGGGAGGCTGAGGTAGGAGGGTCTCAAATTCAAGCCTAGCCTGGGAAACTTAGGAACTTAGGGAGATACTATCTCAAAATTTAAAAAAAAATTTCTGGTTGAAACAGGCTCTCACTATATAGTTCAGGATAAAGCCTTGAACTCACTGTATAGCCCAAGCAGGCTTCACAGTGATCCTTCTGCCTCAGCCTCTTGTGTGCTGTGATTATAGGCATGCACCACCACATGCAACAAAATTTTTTTAAAAAACTTTTTTTGACAGTCTGGGAATGTAGCTCAGTGTAAAACCCTGGGTTCAATTCCCAGTTTAAAAAATAAAGTTTTGTCCATTGTTTATAGCAGCATTTTTTACAATAGTCAAAAGGTGGAAACAATTCAACTGTCTGTCAACAGATGAATGGACAAAGTGTGGTATATCCATCAAGTGAAATAGTCAGACATAAAAAGTAATGAAATAGCCAGCCCCAGTGGTGCATACCTGTAATTCAGCTACTCAGGAGGCTGAGGCAGGAGGTTCAAATTTTCAAGGCCATCCTGCACAACTTACCTGTCTCAAAGTGAAAAAAGAAAAGGTTGGGAATGTAGTAGAGTGCTTGACCAGCATGTTTAAATCCCTGGGTTTATCTCTAGTACTTAAAAATAATTAAATACAGTCATGCATTGCTTAACACGGGGGTACCCTGTAAGGAATGTATCATTAAGAAATTTTGATGTAAAAGTATCATAGAATGTCCTTACACAGGCCTCAACGGTATGGCCTACAAAGCATACAAGCTATAATACAGTGTAGGGGCTGGGTAGGGACTAGATAAGAAAAAGAATAAAATAGGATCTCATGAAGTTTTATTTAATAAGAAATCTTACTAAAGGCAGCTTTTGTCTCTATAGTTATACGCCAGCAACTAGAAAGACAAAGGCAAATAAAGAGAGAAACCAGACCCAGGAAGGTGCCAGGTAACACAAGTAACATAAAAATTTAGAAGGAAGAGTCAACAGGTCAAGCAGGGAGGTAGCCAGGAACATGAAAGACCAGGGCAACCAACTCTCATCCTCACCAGATAAAATGCAAAAGGAACCGGGGATAATAACCACCTCAGGACTCTTATTTAATATATAAAAGATATATATATATATATATATATATATATATATATATATTCTCAATTAAGCATCACTATACCACTGCATCAGATACACTTGCCATATTCCCCTTACTTAATTTCTAACTCTAAGCTGCCTTTCTACGAGGCTTTCCCTCCTCACACTTATCCATCACCAAAGGGCAGAAAGAAATCAAATGGAAAAAATAGATGCTAGATAGATAGATGATAGATAGAACGACAGACAGAGGTGTCCAGGCCAGAGTCAAAGGCAGTCAGATAGCCAAACAGATTGTTACAAGTTCCAGGTGCCCAATGTGGGGCAGGGACGCCAGTCCTAATAAAAAGGAACTGAGCGCCATGGGGATCGGGAGGAGACTACTCAACAAGTGGACAAAGCATGCCTTCCTATGAACCAGCTGGTACGTGGGCTGGGAAACCAGAAGAGCACACATGCACATACCCCCACAACCCAACCCCAACCCCATCCACATAAGCAATTGGCTGATTCAGAGGACTCAGGGTAAGATAGCAACTGAGTTGAAAGGAATAGCGTGATCCTTAAGTTGTTTGATTGACTTTGCAGACCAGGAGCTGGTGGTCTGGGCATCTATTTGGAGGATGGCAGTGTGCACTGTGGCAGCTGAGGGGCATTTCCTTCTGTCTTGTCTTTGAAATCCAATGTTTTGTTCCATTTTACTGTTTTGTTTTATTCCTGTTTCTGGTAACCTGAGCAACTATTTTGAAGATAACAATATGCAGTATAACAACCACTGTTAAATTACTATCATCTTGTTTTGAAAACCTATATAGCCTTTGTCGTTTTGTTGTTGTTGTCATTTTGCTGTCATTTTGTTTTTGTTGTTTTTGAGATTTGTTTACATATTGATTTTTCTGTTTTTTCTTTCTTCTCTTTAAAATAAAAAAAAAGGTGTATAATAGATACTGTGACTTGGGAAGAAACTGTTCAAGGGAAGGGAAAAACTGTGATGGGGCAAAGGAAGAATGGGTAAAGGGAAAAAAATATACATATAGACAAGATAGTTAAGGTAGTTATACAGCTAGCTTCTGTTATGTCATGTTACAGCCATATATGTGCACCCATGTTTACAGCAGCACAACCTGTAACAGCTAAATCTTGGAAACAACCCCAATGCCCGTCAGCTGTGGAGTAGATGGGGGACATGTGGTTTTTTTATGCAATAGAATATTGCTCAGCTGTGAAGAGGGATGGTCTTGAGGCTTTTGTGGGTGGATGGAGGTGACTTGAGACCATACTCATAAATGAAATAAATTAAACTCATGTTTGTGAATATCATATTGTCTCCCTAGTGTAGGGGAAAAAAAAAAACCGAGGGAGTCGTGGGATCCAGTGTACAGTGGATATTGTGATAGGGAAAGGGAAAGTGCATGCTCAAAAGGAAAGAACAACTGGAATAGGAGAAAGGAGAGAAGGAAGAAGGGAAAAGGTTATATAGGCAGAAAGGTTTCTGCCCTATTATAAATTACTGGACATTATGGTAGTGGTCTAACATGGTGGAAGGCCAAAGCAAAAAGGGCACTTACCCTGATGACCACTTCCTCATCCTTCCCCTTCAGCCCTGACTACAACTTCCTCTTTCCTTTCCCACACGTGAAGACAGTTCCAATCAGTTCCTCGCACATCGTCAATGCCCACCCCAAGCGCCGCTTGTGATCAGAGGTCACATAACCCTCAGCCTCCTCTGTATCCAGCAGAGACGAATGCCCAGCCTCACGAGTTGTGCGCTCCTCTCCATGTCCTCAATAAAGTCTTCCTTTTTCTTTTTTAGCTTCTCTATTGTGCTGAAAAATCCTAACAATATACAAGATAGATAGCTATACTACTAACACCTGTTAGCTCATTCAAAAGAACAATTTGTGCTTTCATTGTTTGATCATTTTTTTGTGCCTAAATCTTGTAACCTGAACAACTATTTCTAAGATAACAATATGCAGTATATTAATTATTGTTAATTTCCTACTATTTTTTAAATTCTGTATCATTTCTATCCTTTTTTCTGTTTTGCTTTTTAAAATAAAAAATAAAAAGGAGCTAAGGACAAAAACCCATAAATGCTCACTTTCTGATACTCTCTACTCTTCTAGAGTGGCTATCTTCTCTCTTTTTTTTTTTTTTTCCACTCTTTTCCAAATAAATCATCTTCCTTTATTTTAAACTCTGCCTCTTTAATTCATTACTGGCACTGTGTACCCCAGTAGGATTCCGGTAGCTGCATGTTCCAGCAGCATGGTAGCATGTTGTGGTGTGCACCCCCAGACATGACACAGTATAGTCCATTGCTCCCTGTGCTATGAACTTGTACAGCACATTATTGTTCTGAATCCTGTAGGCAGCGGTAACACAGTGGTAAGTATTTGTGTATGTAAACTTACCTAGACAGAAAAAAGTACAATAAAATCATGAAACCATAGGAATTTTTCAGCTTCATTATAACCTTATGGGTCCATCATGGTACCCACAGTCTGTCATTGATGGAAATGTCAGTATTTGGCATGTGACCACACTGAATGACAACGAGATACGATGGACAGGGTGCTGAGTCATCACAGTTGTACATACTGCAACATGTCCTTTCCCCTAAGTTCACTCCGTTGTAATTGGATGTATGAGATGCAATCCATATGTATGAACCTTTCATGAGCTCCAAGAGAAGACAAGTCATTGTAAATCATGCCAGCAGATCTTGTACTCAAGAGTCCTGGATCAGAAGTTCAGAAATTTCCAGGGATCTTTGTTATTTTTATTTTTGCCTCTAGGTAGTGGACCAAAGGTTAGGGGAGTTGGCTCTAGGTATTGCTCAGGTTCAAGTAAGTGAAAGAAAATGGACATGTAATTTCTAATTGTACTGTCTATATTAGTGACAGTTGCACACAACCTTGTGAATAAACAGTACTAAAAATCACTGAATGTACATTTTAAGAATGAAGCATTTATTGTTCATAGATTATATTACATCTTCAAAATGTTCTAAAAAGGAGATAAGGACAGGTAATAGGGGATAGATATGATCAAAATATAAACTTTGAAACAAAAAAATGTGAAACTAGAAGGGAGGAAAGGATGGCAGGAGGATGGTGGTAGAGGGTAAAAACTATCAAGTAGTTATACTCATGTATGAACTTGCCAAAATGAAACCCATTAATCTGTATAACCAATATGTGGTAATTTAAAAAACTGTGAAAGAAAAAAAGAAAAATGAAGATCTGGGGGTGTAGCCCTGTGGGAGGGCATTGCCTTGCATGCACCAGGCCCCGGGTTCCATCTCTAGCACTGTAGATACAGACAGACAGACAGACAAACAAAGAATTTAAAAAATAAAACTGCCCAAGCTGGAGAATGACCCGTCCCAGAGTGTAACCTGGAGCACCACTGAGATGCTGCCGCACCCCAATTCCCTTGTTATCCCCCACTCACATCTCTGTGGTTTGAGGCCTGTCCCCTGCCTGTGCTTGCTTTGTGTCCCCCTGGTGAGGTTCCTTCTGTCCCCGCCCACTCCCTTTCCCTCTGAACTCGCTCGGCCGGTTCTGGTGTAAGCCATCCAGGAAAGGCCGGCAGGAATGCGCTGGACGTTGGGCCTGGAGGGGCTGCGCTCTCAGTTTCCTAGTAACCACCCGGTAGGAGGGTCCAGAGTGTGGTGCCGGCAGCTCTGTCTAACCCCCTCCCAGTGGGTGTTTGTTTATATTGTGGTCGTCACCATGGTCTCTTGAGAGTTAGGGCAAACAAGAGTTGCTAACCACAACCTGGGTCCTTACTGGGACAGGTTGTGTCCTGCGGGTTTGTGGGCTGGGGACGGAGCTTTCCTTCCCCAGGCCCTATGTTTCAGCAGGGAGTGAACTAATCCTGCGGGTCCCAGAACACTCTGCAGCCCGAGAGAATGGATCTAATCTTCCTAACCCATCGTGGTTTAGACTATTTTTTCTCTCTTTTTTTTTTGGTCTTTTTGAGACAGGGTTTCACTATACAATTCAGTCTGACTTGGAATTCACTTTGTAGCCCAGGTTTGCTTTGAACTTGCAGTGATCCTCCTGCCTCACCCTCCTGAGTGCTGGAATTACAGGTGTGCACCACCACGCCAGGCGGTTTAGACTATCTTTTGAGCACTATGTTCCAGACACAACGTTAAACCTTCCCAGGGAAGGCAGGACTTGCTATGGTTTCCAGGGTCAGACAGTCTTGGGTGCAAATTCTGGTTGTGTGACCTTGGAAAAATTTCTGGATCTTTCTGAACTTCTGTTCCTTTAGCTGTAAAATGAGGATGCCTGTAGCTGCTCCCAAATGGTTTAATAATGATGTAAACCCTTGGCACACAGGAAATGCTAAAAAAAGGGGGGGAGGAGTGTGGGAGACACTCCATGCATTCACAGGATTATTCCATCTTGCTTAAAGTAATATTCCCCCCACATGCCCCCACGTGCTTCTCACTGTCCTACTGTCCCATCTTTTCTTGCATCATCCCCTCCACTTGGAAGAGCCTTTCCTGTACACAGCAATATCCTCCTGTAACCAGCACCACGAATTGGAATCTTAAAAGCTAGAGTTTTCTTCTTTTAGAGATCAACGACTGTTAGAGATAAGCACATAGCCAACACACCTTCCTCTCAACAAGGATCTGCATCATACTGGGGTAACCTGTATGCCCAGGTCCTCCCCCTAATTAGTGTGGAAACTCCTGGAGCTGAAGCTGTGGGACAGCTTCACAGTACAACAGTAGAATGAGAAATCACCTGGGCTTACCCCCACATGTTACCTTACTTCTCCGTGCCTCAGTTTTCCCATCTGTAAAATGGGCTGAACAATAGTATCCACCCAGGTCCAGGGATGTTCTGACATCTAAAAGAGGTCATGCTGTTAGAATGAGACCTGGCATGGAAAAAACCTTTAGTAAACATGGTTGCCCTACGCTGTCCAATATACTGTAGTAATCACAGCCACATGAGTGATTTAAAGTAAAATTAATTACAGTTTAATTATTTTCAATTCAATCTTCAGATCTTCAACTGTGTTAACATTATTCCTGTGTGACTACAGCTACCAAACATGTCCAATGGGAGAGGCCATGCACAGAATGTGCGCATCATCACAGAGAGTTCTATTGCCTGGCACTGTGGACAACAACGATACATGCATATGGTAAATTGCTTTGTGTATCTGTGTCCCGATAAGGAAAAGAACTTGCAGATGTCCTTGAAGGCCCACCCTAGCCCTCTTCTGGGCCTTCCCTTCCAGCCTCTGGTGCAGCCAGAAGGAACTGGAGCACCTTGCAGTAGAGGGATTAAGGAGAAAGGAGACTGGTGAGAAACAAGAGGGATTAGAGCTAATGAGAGGGCAGCAGAGGAACCCAATCTCTGCTCCGCCAGGCTGGCGGGGAAGTGGGTGTGGACTCTGCACCAGCTTTGCAGAAAAGGAGGCTGGAATGTGAAGCATCGCAGGACTGGGGTGTGGAAAATTACCTAACCACTCCCAAGGGACGAAGCAGGTGTGCCAGGGAGAGGGAAATGGCCAGAGATGGCCTCTCTTTCTCCTGGACCCAACTCTATTGGGGACTTAGACCAAGGAAAATGCCAGGACAGTGCCTGGTACTAACAACCCACATCAGCTCACTAGAGAGGTCCCAAGATAGCCCAGAATAGAGGCCTGTGATAGCCCACGAATGGAGACAGGGTGCTCGAGGGGGCACACAGTCTTAGGCAGAGTGGCTTGGGCTAGCCCAGCTGCAGTGCTAGTGAAGATCGTGGTTTACCAGACCTCATGCATACTAGACAAGCACTGAGCTATACCCCTGGCCCCAAAGACACCTCTTTTGTTTTCCTTGTCTTTTCTTCTTCCCTTTTCTAGTGTGATAGTGTCTCACTATATATCCCAGGCTGGCTTTGAGCTTGGAACCCTCCTGCCTCAGTTCCCTGAGTGCTGGGATTACAGATATGCACCATCATGCTGACCCAAGGACACCTTTTGAGTTCTATTTTCTGTCCCAGCCCATCTTCTTTTCCTCATGGATGAAAAGAAATGAAGACATGAGCCTCCCCTAACTCCCAATAAAGTGAAGGAACTTCTTCCTTTAATAAATGTGCTCTACTTACCCACCCTGTGGTCAGACCCCTGCCCTGTTGGAGCCGGGTAGAGGAGCAATCTTTGGAGAACCTTAGGTAGAGTCAGCAGTGAGATGGGAGACTGAGGCTTAGGAAGGCTTCCTTCCCCCCCAAACTCCCTCTTCTCCAGGAAAGTGGTCACTGGAGGCCTGGAGACACCAAGGGCCACTGTAAGCACCCATTTTGGACTCCAGGCCACAAAGGCCAGCCTTCTCCCTCTCCCAGCTGGGTGCATCTGGAAGGGGACCTCTAGCACTCCCTTTTTACCCACCTGCCCTCCTGATGAGTTGCAGAGCCAAACACGGGACCTTACTTAATCCCAATTATGTAATGTGCAATCCAAACACTTGGCCCAGGGGAGGTACCGGGGCCACACCCTGGAGCAGGGGCAAAAGGCTCCAGCTGGCTCTTGGCTGACAGACTAGGCTGGGCCTCTGCTCACAGCAGCCACCACTTCTCCTGCTCAGCCAGCACCATGAGCGGCCGAGTTGGAGACCTGAGCCCCAAACAGGCAGAGACCCTGGCCAAGGTGAGAGCCCTCCCTTTGGGCCCCAAGGGAAAAGGGCTGAGGGGGCATGGGGTGAGAAGGGGTGGCTAGAACTCTGCTCCACTCTGTTGACTCAGTTTATCTTCAACATTGTCTTGTCATCCCCCCGAAGGATTAGGTCTCACAATGCCCGGTGACATCAACCCTGCCCAAGTCAGGGGTTGATGGCAAAGCATCAATTCTTGTGACAGTATGGGTATTGCCTACCCAGGACCAAGCTTGACTTCTTATCTGGGGCCAGACCCGTAGAGCTTTATCTAGAAGCTGTCCCCACCACCTCCTCTCTTCTAGACCCCTTAGGTGGAAGCTGAAGGATGCTGCCGGATTGCTCTCTGACTCTGTTTCCCTCCCTTGGACTGTGAAAAGAAAAATCTGTAATGACCTGGCCAGAGTGTGTTGCATCCCAACAGTTAATGGAGAAGAGGGCAAACAATCCCTAACCATGGTTTTGTAGATGATGGGATGAAAAAAGACAGATATCTTGATGAGCAAGCGCATGGAAGAGACAAAAAATAAAATCCATATTCCAATCCATTTACCAACCTGACCATTTATCCTTTCTTCTACCCGTCTATCTTCTCATTCATCTATGCATTCCTCCTCTCCTTTTACTCTCTATCTCTTCATTCTTCTATTCATCTGTTCATTTCTCCTTCCATTCATTCACCTACCTCCCATCCATCCATTCATTCACCATCCACTGATTTCCCCTTGCCTTTTCTATCCATTCACACATTCATTCACCCCTCCATTCTTCTTTCTGTCCATTTACTCACCTCCTCCTCCATCCCCTTTCCATGTGTCCAACAGTCTGCTCTCCTATCCATCCACCAGCCCATCCCTCCATCATTGTGTCCAGGCTGTATGAAGAAGGGGGAGAGAGGCAATGAAATAATCTAAGAGTCTCAAGGCCGAGGCTCAGCGTGTGAGAACTACTTTAACCAGCACCTCTCTTCCCAGTTCCGAGAAAATGTCCAGGATGTGTTGCCCGCGCTGCCCAACCCTGATGATTATTTCCTTCTCCGTTGGCTCCGAGGTGAGGGCAGAGTGGAGGAATTCAGGATGAGGGGTCAGTGAGACACATCTGGTCCCAATATCTCATGAGTTCAGGTCTAGAAGAAGGGAGGGGATAGAAAAGCAAGGTCCTGAAGGGCCGGGGATCTAGCTCAGCAGCCTAAGCGCCTGCCTGGCAAGCGCAAGGTCATGAGTTCAATCCCCGGTGCCGCCAAAAAAAAAAGCAAGGTCCTACCCAGGGCTCTGATCTTTCCCACAACTCCCAATGAGTAGAAGGCAAACAAGAGAACTTCTATCTCACCCATATCTTTCCCTCTTCACACAGCTCGGAGTTTTGACCTGCAGAAATCAGAGGCCATGCTCCGCAAGGTGAGACCCACCTACCCTAGAGATTTGGGAGCAGGCCTCATCCTCATGCCTCTTGTCCCTACCTCCACCTCCTTTGCAGGGTGCTGGGAGCCCCCTGGGGGCCTTACTAACCCTTCCCTTTTCAGTACATGGAGTTCCGGAAGACCATGGACATTGACCACATCCTTGACTGGCAGCCCCCGGAGGTGAGCTGATGTCAGTCTTTCATGGACAACACCGCCCATGCGGCCTCTGGTCACTGGGGACTGTGAGTGGAGGGTGGCAAGGCTGAGCCTGCAGCACCTCTCCCGTACTCATAACATGTTTCCTGGGGCCTTTCAAGGCTCAGGCCCAGGCTAAGAGTCAGCAGCATGTGATCACTTAATAATAAGAGCACTATGTATGAACTGGGGCTATCATTCCCACCGTACAGATGAGGCCTCCAAGGCTCAGCAAAGGCTCAGTAACTTGACCGACGTCCAGTGGAACTCAGATGGGCTGGTATTTAGTGTCAGGCCTGTCTGCTCCCTGAACCTGGGTTCTGAACCACCACTAGGGGCTCTGCGCCCCTCTGCAGTAAGGCTTTGCACAAAGCACTCTGTCTGGGTGAGAAAGAAGCAGTTCGC
>RJWT010051755.1:0-10668 GCA_004365215.1 Cuniculus paca
TGCATGAGTCTTTGAGGAGCCAAGGACAAAATATTGTGTTTCTAATGTAAAGTTGACAGACTTAATGCTGGTTCTTAAGGATTTTTAAGCTGTGTTATAATGTTCAAGTTACAAAATGGTAAGAATTAACAGGTCTTGGTATCTGGAGGCTGCTTTAAAGAAATATGTCTGGGTTGCCAAGTTGACAAGGGGTGGATTGTTATGGTTGATACATTGTGTCAACTTGAGAAGTTTAGAAGTTTAACTGAGAGACTCAGCAGGGAGCCAGGGTTCTAACCTGATAAATATCCTTATCCTGTGCAAAGCAGGGCAAGGACATTTTGTGAGTATTGTACTCACCCCGAAGGTTGGGGGTGTGGCCTGTGTACAATTTGAGGGTAGAGAAGAGGCTTGTGTTTTGTCCTCTTTTGCTCTGGCTGCTGCCTTGAAGTGTTGCCCCAGTGCCATGCCACCCTGCCTTGGAGTCAGCTGATTATGGACTGAAATCTCCAGAACTGTAAGCTAAATAAACATTTTCCTCCCTAATTTTGGGTGTCAGGTGTTTGTCTCAGGAACAAGAGAAAAGTAACCAAGACAACATTGTACACCATCATGGTAATAAGTGTATTATTGTTCTGTAGTCAGGTCCCCTGCAGGAAGCACTATCCAAGTGAGATCTAAATGCAAGAAGCATCTCCTGTACTATCACAACTAAGCTCAGTGCAGACAGACCTGAACCAAAAAATCCCATTTATAAGAACTTTTAAGGATACTGCCACCTAAATGGTAAGAATTCAGGATTTCACAAAAATATTTTGCAAAAATATGCTAACGATCAGTTCTAAAATTTAAAATTATGTAAAAATTTTCCTCAATGCATATTCAGTCATGTTAGTCTCAAAAAGCAATCACTCTTGCTGTTTTCATATGCAGAAGTTACAGTCAACTGAATGTTTCAACTCATTCATTGAAGAGAAAAAAATAAATAAAAGAACCAAGTAATGAGAGAAGACAAAAAAGAGTACAGACAAGGGTAGAGCAAAGAAGGGAGAAAATGCAGGAAGGATAACAAGAGGGAAAGAGCTAGATGAAAAGAGAATTGGAAGATTTTTTTTATGTTAACTTCAGATTTCACAGACATCATAATCTATGTTTACTGCTTTGAATTTTACTCCATTTCCATTATCTTACAATATTCTACATATGTTTAGGCTAAATGTTATTAAAGTACACACTTTTGATACTTTTCTTCAGCTAGCAGTTCTAAGCGGCTGGCGATTAGGCTAATACAACATGGACTCCAAATAACACCCATCAGAAACAAAAACCACAGTAGTTAAAATGATAGGAATGCTGGGCATGGCAGCACACACCTGTGATCCTAGTGCTTGGAAGGTTGAAGCCGATTGCTGCGAGTTCAAGACCAGCCTGAGCTACTTAATGAGTTCAGAGCCAATCTAAACTACATAGTGAGACTGTCCCCCTCCCAAAAAAATAATAATAGGCATGTGTATTATATCAAATTCTAAAGGCAAATGTTCTGAAGTGGCAGTAAGTCTGTGCTTCACTTATTTATGTCAGTGTTACAGTACGTCCTAGTAGCTAAAGGTAAGCCCTAACTGTTGCATCAGTAGAGTACTTGCTGTCTTTCTCACACTTCTCTTCAAAGTGTATCTATGAGTTTCCACTCCAGTTTGTTCATACTGAGTTATTTTTGGTATAAGCAAAATAAACCAAGGCACCATAGTCTCCATTAAGAAAAGAAACCAAAGGTTGTTACTTCATAAATTGTCTTCCAGAGTTGCTCAGTTTATTGTGTGTGAATGTATAAACAACTATTTCAAAGAAAACAAGAGACACTAGGGTAGCCATTGTTAATTTCCTGTCGTTATGTTTTGAAGACCTGTATTGCTTGCATTGTTCTGTTCTGATCTGCTTTGTTGTGTTTCACTCTGTTTTGTTTTGTTTTGTTTTTATTCTCTTTAAAATATAAAAAAAGAAAAGAAACCACACACAATTATCTACAAAATTTATTCTTATCTAAGTAACCAAATTAACATATTCAAACAATAATTGACAAGTGACACCTTTCCATTTAAATCTATTTAATGAATTGTCCAAGAACAGGAAATGTTGACTAAAGCTCTATGCGTTGAAATTTCTACTGTTTGCCATGTACCAACCAGCACAAAAATAAGAGTGAATCTTAGGGAAAATAAAAAACAAAACAAAACAAAACAAGCAGGATAGAGTGTAAAGCAATGCACCTACACACTGATGTGAGTGATGTCAGCATGGTAGGAAGAGAGAAAGACACAAAGACAGAGACAGAGATAGAGTGCCAGCAGACAGAAAGGCAGAGAGAGAACAGATCTGCCTATATCATGGGCTTGCTGCCTGTTCTCTTTCAGTTCAAGGTGCATTTTATTTCATTTTTATTACATATTGTTGCCTTGGGCATGTCTTCCTTTCATAGCTACAACTTCCTCCTTTTGCCTCCTATCTCTCACTAAGCAATACACAATGAGGTGCCAGAGTAATTTCCTTTTCATAAGACTCTTACCATTTCCTGACACTTTTCACATTTGTTTCCTAATTATTTTCTGATTTTGACACCAGATAGAGAGTCCCTGTCCTCCCTAACAGGCATTCACCTTTCACACATGGGTCTAACTTTTGCTCAGTCCTGGCCTGTCAAGCTTTTTTGTCTCACCCTTTATTTGTTCTTGTCACTCTCCTAAAACTACCGGCTGTGACCCAGTTCATCCCTACACCCTAAGCAGCCTTTTTTTGTCTACTATTCAGCAGCATTCCAACGAAACACTTTCTTAAAACTTTTGTAAGACCCCTCAGTCACTACCATGAAGACCCTGCCTGGAGGAAAAATGTTAAAAAGAAGCACACATTAACAGCTATCAGGAGTGGTGAAGTAGGTATTACAAATTATATGTCAAAGGCAAGGGACCCACATCTCCAGTTCATGTGCCTAAGTAAATGCTTTTTCTCTATTATCTAAAGTAATTTTAAACTAACACTCTTCATAAATAAGCTTCAAGATTTGCATACAATAATATAATACAAATATATGGTATTATAATCCTTTTGAAGGTGTTCCACATAATGGATGGATCTACACTATTATCATCTACATCAACTCTACTTTGAGACATTTTTGGATATTAAGTACAAAAAAGTAATAAGAAGAACAGTTGTTCTAACTTCTCACATTTTATGCACATTAAGCCCAAAATAAATATACATTTAATGTATCACATACTTGATACTGAAATGTTGCCTATAAATAATTTCCATTCTGATGTACTTTCTTGTTCACTAGATAATAAAAGATAAGAATATTAACACAATGGATTGATGGTAATGCATCTACAATATGTTACCTTCTTTGGCTGATGAACATATGAGTAGCCAGGGAATGTACTGATTTAGATTGCCTAAGACTGACTAATTCTTCACGGATGTCACAGGAACAGCATCGGTACGAAGAAATGTTACAGATATACTTGGTTAGAGGTAACAAATGCTTTCCGGAGACCAATCCAACATCAAAAGCTACTTAGGTAACTGTAAAAAAAGCTCACAACTGAAAACCAGTGAAACTAATTTTCACCCTAACTCGCCTGACGGAAGAGAATGTTCACAGGTGTTGTTGAAATTAGCAGCTTAATGTCTGCCCGACACCAGGACTTCTTAATAAATCTTTGCTGAATGAATAAATGGTATCTATGTGTTCAAGATTCATGAAAAATTGGATTAATGGTGCACTTCTGTAACTAAAAACTTTATGCTAGAAACTAAAAATGCAAATATGGCATCAGCTGATCCTATAGCACTTCCACATGAATTCAAACGTAATTCGAGTGAGTTCAGGACTCAGAAGCTTTCAGTTTATCCAGCTAGAAAGAAAAGCATAAGAGAATATGCTCGAAACAATGTTCTTGTTCAGAATCTGATACAAACAGGATGCCTAAATTTGCACTGCTGCTTTAAGTCCCTATTCTCTCATCTCTACCACTAAAGACGTAGATTTCTACATACTATCTGATAAGGATTAAATTAAATCTTCCCCACGTCCTTATGTTGTAGCCCAAAGGTCCTGCACATCAGAGTGCAACTTTATTTGGAGAAAGAGCCTATGAGAAGCAGTCAAATCAAAGTGAGCTCATTAGGATGAACTCTGATCCAATACAACTGGTGTCCCTAGGAAAAGTGGAAACTTGAACACAGATGTGTGCATACAGGCAGAACACCACATGAACTTGAAGACTGTTACACACAGTGAAGAGAGAAACTTGGAACAGCTCCTTCCTCAGAGCAGGCAGAAAGAATCAAACTTGAGAACAAGTTAACTTTGGCCTTCCTGCTTCCAGAACTGTGAGATAATAAATTTCTGTTTTTAGATCACATTTTGTTATTGTAAACCTTATGACTAACTTGGATCTAAGGGTCTGTGTAACTAAAAGAGCAAGGTAGTGGAGAAGGGTGACCTCTACAAGCCCTGAACAAAATCTATTGGATGGAAATAGGAAAAAAGTACCGGATGAAGGTTGGAGAATTTGCATGGTATATGAAGTTTGACAGCTGCATAGTCCATAGTATGTATTCAAGAGCCACAGTTATAAAACAAATAACAATAAATTGAAAACTCCAACAAGTGTAACTGAAGGAGAAATCCCAAATGAGTTAATGATGCCAATTGGCCGAATGTTGGTCTCTGTTAAGCTATAAAGGGAGAAAAAGATATTTTCATATCTACAGTATGTAAATAAGTAAACAGTAATAATTTGTTTCTTCTAATTTTATTTTATAAGAATTAACATAGTTGGATTATAACAACTAGTATATTTCTAAGCCATAACATTGCAGGGGTCTTTCAAATGCTGTGAAGGTTATTCAGACTTTTATTATTTAAATAAAGTTCTAATTTAAAAACAAACTACATTTCTGTAGATTTATAGTTAATTGAACCAGAGTTCAGTGGTACTTTTAACACAAACACAGACTGTATCAAATGCTATATTCAACAAATAGAAATAAAAATATCCAATTTCATTATGGATTTCATGACCTCCTGAACATGCTACCGAGTCACCAACTGAACAATCAGGAATATAATCTGCATTCCCTTTTAAATTAATAAAAGTAAGAATATAGCCACATGATCATCATAATCTTCTACTAAGTTCTCACTATTTAGAAATATGTTTTCAAGTTAAATTGATATTTTTAACTTACTAATACCAGTAGATTACATTTTAATTAGTGTGTAATATTTTTGATTTACTAGTTTAATGCTAGTCTACATTATGATCAATTTTCATCCTTCTTTGTTTCGAATAGGAGAAATTTCTGACAATCATTACGTTAATGTCGACAAGGAAAATACAGTGTCTAACTTTTTGTCATATATTTTTAAAAACTTCTCAATTACACATAAATAAAATATCACACGATTTCATATATTTGTTCATTGTAAATAACATCCAAATTTTTAGATATAATAAGTAAATATTTTATGCCAAAGTTGGTTCTATATAAATATTCCATTTTCTTTAATATCTAATTGCAACATAGGTGAACAACTTCAGGCATAGCATAGCTGGAGGACAGAGGAGGTCCTCCATGAGTCTGATGCTTTTTCTTCCCTAGTTGAATAGGAATGCATAAACAATAAAAGAGAAACCATTCTTCTGTTGTGATCTGACTGATAACAGAAAAGGACATACTTAGGCCTGAATAGTCATCTTATGTTCATTTGGATCACTGTTTGACATGAATGCAGCAAAATTAAAATTCAATAATACATCCTACTGCTGAGTAACAAGGGAAGCCAATTATAACCATAATGAACAATATGGGTAGGTAACATTTACTGAGTGCTTATTATGTGCCAACCACTGGTCTAATTTCTTGACATGTATTAACACACTGAACCCTCACAAGCAAGCGAAAATGTAGGCACTATTATTATTTTATTTTAATGATGAGAAAATGAGGCATAGTGATACTAAGGAGCTTGTCTAAGATCAAACAACACAAAGCGGCAGGGCTCCCATCCAATTTGTTACACTGCCTTGCCGAAAGAAAGGCTACATAAACAACTACATAAGAACGTATGCAATGAGATAGGAGCTGTGTGTGGGATTTGTGTGAATTGTCCTCATTTCATTGATGACAAATTGGTAATACAGAGGTTAATTCATTCAAGATCACAGCTTCTCAATGATGGCCACAATTTAAATTTATTTGTGTTTGAATTCAATATGAGGATTCATTTTATAAAGCTCATATCCTGGGTATAATGAACCACAGTGGAATCCAAATATTATAGCCCACTGGCCAAATTCAATAAAGTAATCCAAATATTATAGCCCACTGGCCAAATTCAATAAAGTAACTGGAAATTAGCGAAGTAAACTTTTACTGGAGCAGACACTCATTCATTTACTACAGTCTATGGCTATTTTCATGCTAAAATGCCAGAAATTAGAAATTGTCACAAATGACTATCTGGCCTTCAAACTCAAAGTTATTGTCTAGATCTTAATCAAAAAGTTTGCTGATACCTGGTTTCTATCTTGGCAGATATTAACAGGATATTGGTATGAATGATAGTTGTGTTTCTTATAGTTAGTCTATCAGTAAACAATAATTACTAAATAAAAAAGGAAACAAAGTAGTACAATTTTCTGTTAAGGTTTGAATTTTGTTCAACCTAATTAATTACATGTTGAAGTCTTAACCCTTGGTACCTATGAATGTGACATTTTTTTTTAAATGAGGTACAAACATAATCAAGTTTAGTTGAGTTTACTAGTGTGGCCTCACATCCAACATGACCAGTGTCCTTATGAGAAGATGACAATGCCAAGTCAAAGGCACGGGACCGAGAGGGTATAACTCAGTGGTAAGCTATATGCTTAGCTTGTGGAAGACCCTGAGTTCAATGCCCAGCAACAACATTAAAAACCCTCAAAGACACCAGAGAAATGTTACATGATGATGGAAGGAGAGACTGGAGTGCTGCAAACCAAAGAACACAAAGGATCAAAGGGCACCAGCATTGGCAAGAAAGAGGCAGGAAAGGATTCCACACAGTCAGGGAAGGGCTCATGAACCTGCTGACCTCTTAATTTCAACTTCTAGCCTCCAGAAAAGGAAATGAGTATCAATTGTTTTCTGCCACTCATTTTGTTAGTTTTCTATGGCAGCTCTAGGAAACCAATGCGTTGCTATTCTGGGATATGTATAGGCAAAGGATAGTACTAAGTCACATGTTTGAACAGAGCAGAGAATATGAGTAGAAACAAGACGACTGTAGAGATTAAGAAAGTGTTGTGTCTTCCACAGGCTGGATACAGAAGACCTAGCAGATGTCTGGGATGTGTTATGAACAGAAGGGCAACAAGACAGAAGGGACCTGAAAAACTGCATGGAACAAGACTGTATTACCCAACTTTCCTTTCTCTGCAAACTGGCTGCTGCGTGAGAGAAAAATAAACTGCTGGGTTAAATTTCTAGAATGTTTTCATGTTCCATCAACTACTGTTAAATCAACTACATTAACTATAAGCCACAAAATAAGTTTCCACCACTTCCCAAATTTAAACTCTTCAGAGGTGTTATATTATGATTGTTCTATAAATAATTCTTTAAACAAATGAGGAAGGACATCACCAACATAATATCCAAGCATGAACCAGGTGCAGTGGTACACACCTGTAATCTCAGCTGCTCAGGAGGCAGGAGGATCACAAGTTTGAGCACAACCTCGGCAATTTAATAACACAGCAAGACCCTATCTTAAACAATAAAAAGAGACAGGGATGTAACTCAGTGTGCAGGCCCTGAGTGCAATCCCCAGCACAGAAAAACTGTTCAAAGGTACATTAATTTAGATGTGAATTTCATTTGCCGTTTTCAAAATCCCTGTGGAACAGCCAAATAAAATAAAGGTCAACAAAATCTCCAAAACAATGCTAGGTAACGAACAAAAAGACCAGAGAAAATCATCAGAATGCTGAGCACAGAAGAAACTTCTTTGTACTACTAAGTAAAAAAATCTAGCGGTAAGAAATAGTTGTGAGCATTTGAGGAAGAAAAGCATCTAAAAGATTAATCTGACACAAGACAGAGACAGTGCTTGAAGTAAATCATTAAGCAAAAGGTGAGGATAAATGAGTCACCTCACCGTTCCCCCTTGTGCAAACAATAGCTTCCAAATGACGCCAAAATGTGATCTTTCTGTGGGTGCAATAGGGAAATCAACAGATGCTATTTTTACACTTCCTAGATGGAATAACACATCAAGATAACAGTCTTTGTTAAAGATAGACTTTAAAAATGCAACTCCATAAAAGCTATCTATGATTAGGAGGAACATGTGACTGTCTTGAATAAAAGCAGATGAGGAGACAAATATAAAAGTTTCCGGAATGATACATTCAGTGGTTTTTCTTTTTTGATTTTTTTAAAGTAAGTCAACCTAACTACTTGCCGAATTTACATAAACTAAGCTACAATTTATTAGCTGATTTTTGATAACGTTTTCCTTGCCTTTGATTAGAAGTTTGTTTTATGTAAAGTCCCAACGTGATTTCAGATTTATCTTCCATGTCTGACACACTGCTGCACCTGCACAATTGGAGGTTTTGCTGCGATCCTGGAACTGGAAATTAACCTTATAATATTTCGCAGCTATCTTGTGAGAAGGAATCTAAGGTTATCACATTGTCCTCCATCACTAGCTGGGGAAAAATTAAAATTAAAAAAAGGTTGGTAACATGCTTGGTTTTCTTTTGATTTAGTGTATTTTTAGTTCATCGTTCTCCATTTTACTGATTCTTTTTCATATGATTGAAGTGTCCTTGCAGATTAAACTCTAAAAAGTAAAGAAAAAGATCTCCAAGTGGAAGTCATGTTGTGCATCAGAGGGCTAGTGTTAGAGACAAAAGCATCTGTCAACATATGGCTATGCAGATGCCCTGCAACACTGTAGGGTTTGACAGCTTTACGTTGAATGTGCTCTTGAGTAAAAGGAACAAATTGTTTTTGTTTTTTTGGATTCTAACACAACAGACTGATTCCAAGGATCAGGAATTCTGATATTAGATCCTGATTTGCATTAGTCACACATACATAAACATAGATGGTGTTTCTCCTCAGAGAGTATATCATTTAGTTATATTATTTACATGCACATGAGGCACAAAAAGAATAGAAGAAAAAAAATCTAAGCACAAAGGAACTGCAGTTGCAGAAACAGAAGTCTTTAAATAAGCATTATAAAATAGAAGGCACTGAAGATTCCTCATCAAATCAGCTGACTTAGAAAATGCACAGTGCCCTCTTGGAAGTGCTTAGGAAGAGGCAGAGAGAGGACTTAGCAAGGAACTCAAGTCACCTGCACAATGTTAAAAATTGGCGTTCTGCAATCTGACATAACCACTTGAATTTCAGCTCTACTGGCTTATATGATTCTAACATGCAAATGAACCTACGTCATCATTTCTTTATCGTTAAAATAGCATTATAATAGGGATTAAATGAGGTGATATATGTAAAAGACTTAGCACTATGCCTGGCATATAGGAAATATATAGCCAGAAATGGTAGTTTTAGAAAGTGAATATTCATAACAGTTGGTATCATTAACTGAAGTCCCAGTTAGTAGTCCATGAATTTTTATTTCTGTCAGAATATATTTCTGACAGGACCACTGAAAGGTAGTGAAAATGATGAATTTTACAAGACATGTAATGATGGATAATAACTATTAATAATAACTAATGTTGCTTCAAATTTGAGCCTCTTTCAGGTAAAACTTTTGTGACATTCTCTTATAGAAATACCAGAATGATTGACAGACTGAAAGTTTAACATATATTAAAAATAACATGCAATGTTAAAGCTGCATTCTAATCTGGAACTAATGTTACTTTTTCAAAATGAAAATTTTACCTCTGAGGAAATTCAGATAACTTTTTGAATAGACCTACAATTAGACTGAAAAATACGAATTGTACTTCCCTCCAAGAAGATCTATACAAGTGGCAGGGACAAATAGAAATATTCCACATAGTCTTGTTCTTTCCAACTTCTTTTTCCTCAAGGAATCAGCCACTCCAATGAGTCAACAAACCTCTGTGATTTCCTAACCAGTGAAGGCACTCTGACAGGTTCCTGGGCCTTTCCAGGGATATATGTGCCCTTTTCCCTTCTTCTGACCTGGAGCTTACAACTTAGGAAAGGTATCTCAGGAGAAGAACATGAAGAATTCAAATAAAAAAAATTGCCTGTGTCAGGATCTCATTAAAAGAAGCTATTACTTTGCTCCTTGTTAAACAATTATTCGTCATTAGTTACCCTGGAGTGTTTCACAAAAGGCCTAGTTAATCATAAAGCACACAATAGAACACACATACTTTCTCCCTCCTCGGACTATATTCCTTAAAAATCAGACAATTTCCAAGAGGGAGGCTTTTGGGAAAAATTAAGCTGGCCTCCCTCACATTCAGCCCCACCTTTCTCTACCTTCTCATTCAGAGGCTAATTCCATGTGGAATAAACAAATCAAATCAGAAGTAAAAGTTCAAACCAGCAACAATTCTCAATCTGTGGTTTGTGTTTCTGGAAAACCACAGAGAGCTCTGATCCATGGACCTGTACGGA
>RJWT010051756.1:0-10660 GCA_004365215.1 Cuniculus paca
CTTTCTTTCTTTCTTTCTTTCTTTCTTTCTTTCTTTCTTTCTTTCTTTCTCTCTCCCTTTGCTTCTTTCATACTTCTCTCTCCTTCCCTTCTTTTTTTCTTTCCATCTCTTTCTCTCTCCTTCTTTCTTCCTATCCATTCCTTCACTTCCCTTCTTTATTTTCTTCCTATCTCTTTTTCTGTTTTTGTTCATTTGTTTGTTTGTTTTGTGTGAGGAAGGGATAGATTTTTGACATGTTGTCCATACTAGCCTCAAATTCCTGAATCTTGCACTATTTTCCAAATAGCTGGGATAGCAGATGTGTATTACCACATCCAGCTCAAATTTCTTCTGATTAAATCAACTATTTTCAGGTATTCTACTATTTCAAAAATGTCAACATAGATGAGAGAACTACAGATTAAATAGAAAAAGAAAGAAAAAGAAACAGCCAGGCATAGTGGCACATACCTGTACTCCCAGGCTGAGGCAGGAGGGTTGCCATGAGTTCAAGGCCAGTCTGGGCTGCAAAGTAAGTTCAAGCCTGAACTGCACAGTGAATCAGTGTCTCACAAAAAGAAAAAAATATTTAAAAACTTCAAATTTAGTATCACACCAAAATTTCAGTATCTTTTTGAAAAATGATCAAATGGTGCTAAAAGGTGGCTTGATGCTATATAAAACCTGAATAAATTTTGTAACATTAGAAGATAACAAAAAATTTATATTAGTTGGTATTTAACTGGAATTCAAGGTAGAAATGTACCTTACTGTGCCAGTGAAACTTCAGTTGGCCAGTAGTTCAAGGGCCCAAATGTTATACTTCTTTTTAAAAATCACTTCTGTTGTTGTCTTTTTGTGCTCTAAATACAGTGTCAGATATAGCCGTTCATCCAAGAAACAAGTGCTGTAGAAACTAAAGTTCATAGTTACATGACTGGGTGTCAATATTTTAGTGGTAGTTATTTTGTAGGAAGTAGAAATTTGGCAGGAAGAGAGTTATGAATCATTGCTTATGATGTTTCAGGTTGCCAGTCACTAAACATGAAAGCTACACCACATCTTTTTTATCGATTTATTTTTTATTTATCTATTTATTTATTTCTTCTCTTTTTGAGACATGGTCTCACTACGTAGTCTAGGCTGACTTTCAACTGATTGTGGCAGGCTGACCTCAAACTTGGAGCAATCTTCTTTCCTCAGCCTCCCACTGGGATTACAGGTGTGTGCCACCACTCCTGGCTGGATCACATACTTTTAACGTTAAAGTTGTAACAATCTTGAAGTTATAAAACAAAGGTAAAACATTGTAAGACAATCCAAAACCTCAGAGCATCTTTAAAAATCTGTGCTATATTTTTGTAATTGACCCCTGTCACCATAGCAAAGTCCTGAATTCTCATAGAACCTTTTATTTTATATTTTTAAAATCAAGATCTTTAGCAATATAAGAAACATAGCAAGACTGGACAAAATAATACAAAACCTTACAGAAGAAATTAATGGAAGAAATGTAGAAATCAAATTATATTAGAAACTCTTGAAAAATTCTGTTAGACTTGTTAGTCATATTTAAAAATATATTTCACTCATTTTAAATTGATTTTTTGTTGTTGTTGTTGTTACTGAGAATTGAACTCACTACCTCATGCTTACTGGGCAGACACCATGCCACTGAGCCATCTCCCTGGCATTTCATCCATTTTAAAGACATGCTCAACATATCATTGCACTTCCTTAAGAAAGTGTAACTCCCTTTTGGAGTCACATTATTCAAAATATTCAGGCACCATTGTTTCTCATAAAAAGTATATTCCACATTAGAAAAATATATATACAATGAACATATTTATTGCAGTGACATTGAAGTTTTGATATTCAATGTTTACCATTTTTTAGTTCCTCATTTATATGGTTTTTGTAATAATGAATGTGGCAAGTAAAGTGTTGACTTCTCTTATATCAAGAAAAGATAAAGATCAAGTTCATTTTGGAGTTTAGTGGACAAGTGAATTCATCCATGCAAGTATAAAGAATGATAACGCTGAGTACTAACCTTTAATGTTAGTGTATTAATTAAAAAGAAAATATAGAATAACATTTATGTTAACTATACTCATACTATGGGCGTGTGTCTCAATAGTTTTAAACTAGTTCAATTGTGTTAAGTAGCTTACTACTATTTAAAATACATGTGTGAAATTATATTATTTATATAATTTCAAGAAAAACTATACAAATATCCAGTCTGAAAGCATTCTTACTTCTAAAGATTTCTAAATAAGTGTCGATGCACAAAATAATAACAATTGAGCTTCTGTGAGTTACAATTAAAGTGCTATATCACATTTATCTTAATATATTGAGACTGTAATTGCAAGTAATTGAACTTCCAATACAAAAGTAAATAAAGTTGCTGAACCAAAAGGAAATTAACATTGATTGCAGTTGAAGTTAACTGAACAGATTTGGTAGTTCTGATTTATTAAGGTGGCAACCAGTCATAAACCCGTTAACATAAAGATTTAATTAAAGTCTTATGATATTTAGCAACAAAAGCAAGTACAAAAAACAACTAAATATGCTTTTATATTGATGATGAAAATCAATATGAAAAATGTTAGAGTAGCACTCTCAAATTAATGCCAGCTAACTAAACGAAAACATAAAATTATATGTTGACAAGCAATAATAAATATTAAATTAAAAAAACTACATGATTGTTATTTTGATATTTCCTTATCTTTATTTATTTATTTTTTTTGGAACCAGAAATTGAACTCAGGACCTTGCACCTACTAGGCAGGCACTACACTGCTGAGCTATATCTCCAGTCTCCTTAGCATTAATATATGGAATTTAATTCTTTGAGCAAAAGTGAATAAGTACTTTTATAAGTACACTACCAAATATGAACATCATCAGTTTTCTTAATTAAATAAACAATCCTGAATCCTTATAAAACGTTTATCCACTTGATACAGAGAAAAAAATATATTTTGTATGTGGTACCTAACATTTCCAATAAAAAGAGAATCTGCCTAGTTGAACCAGTTTACACAAATCTGCATTTCACTTTGTCTGCAAATAACCAAGTTTTGTTGTTGTGTTTCATAGACCTGTATTAATAAGTCATTCCTCTAAAAAGATCATTACCAACAAGAATGCCATCTGCTATAATTCTATAAGTCAACTCTGTTTTATGACTCAAATGTTTACAAGACAAATCTAGTTCAGACAATTAATTTTATAGGTGAGAATTGTACTCTGTTACTGTATTCTGTGATATAAATTTTAATGAATTAATTATTCATTTAAACTTCACTGCTTCTATCCTGAATAAAACCACTGAGGCTGTCACTGAGAGTCATTCTGATTGAATTTACAAGTGATCAGGACAATTCTTTTTAGCAATACCCATTTTAAATCGTCCAGATTGATAACACCAAAGGGAAGTCAATAGAAGGAATTAAGGAAATTACCCATGTAGTATTTGAGCTGTTTAAAACCAATGAGCTATAACTTTTGGCTAGAATTGTATTTGTGTCTATATTTTATTTGAATTAGGACTACAATTAACAAGATTTCTGCTGCAATTGTTCCTAGTCTTTCCCACTTTCTTATTTTTCCTCATTATCCTCTTCCTTTCCCCAATGCAATTTTTGCTCTTTGTGTTTGTACTGTAATGGCTGGTAGTATTGTCACTACCGGTGCATACTGTATCAAACGATTCATGTCTAACAACTCTGTTTCTTGCTTACTTACTGACCTTTAATTATGTATTTTAAAGGATGCAATATAATCAATCTGGATTTTTGGGAAAATCCTACTGGAATCATCTACTTGTTTGGAGTTTCATTTATTCATTCATATTTACTACTGTAGATGTATTGGTATTAGATGAGAATAATTTTAGCTGCTTAACTATGAGACTATGCATGGATGCTAGTGTGGTAATGGTAGGGAGACAATTTAGTTATCAAATTATCTAAAATCTGTTAAAAAGTATATTATCCATAATTAAAGCAAAATTGTATATCACCTAAGGTTAAGAAAATGATTTTATGAAAGAAAAGGTATTATAGAAATAAACCATTTGTCATGATTACTGAGAATATTGTATACTAGAGTGCCATAAAACCTTTTCAAAGAGGAAAAGGAGTTTAATTGAAAAATAATGTTTAGAATGCTTTTGTATTCTAGGTTGAGTACCATTTCATTTTTAAAATGCCTATTGAAGACAAAACAAAATATTTCAGTGGCCTTATTTTACCCAAATTAAACAATAAATTACTTACCGATATCACTAGTAATAATCACAGATGTAAATTTTAGATCATTGACTGTAATAACAATAAAAACCCCAATGATAAAATCAATGTTGTATTTTAATAACTGATATGGGACTATTTTGCAAAGGATCTACTTTGCTAGAGGAAATAGGGTTATCTAAAGTGTATAAATCATAGTACTTGATTCCCTGCTGAAAAATGGCATCACATTATAATACTAAATCAATCCAGACTCCTTTTCACTACCTGAAAAAATATGCAAATGCTGACCACAACCTATAAAACTTTAATACTAATCTTGCACATTCTCCCTATATTTTATCGCAGTTTATTTTTGACTCATAAATACAATCACATATTCTTTTTCCTTCTTTTCTTGATTTTCTGATCACTTCATTAGCACAGCTTTGCAGTACCTAACGTTAACATTTTTTGTGGGGAGTTGGTACATTTGCATACTGCATCTTAATTCCTTTTTCAAACCTTTTCCTTTCCCTCTCTCCCCTTCTATCCATCTCTTGATCCTTTTCCTTTTTTTGTACATGTTTGCATTTCATGTTTACATTCCTTGTGTGGAGATGGCACTTGTACATAACTCATTTTAATTTTTTTCATCCTCTTTCTCTTTCCTCCCTCACACCCCCATCCATCTATGGATCCCTTCCCTTTGAGAAAGATCGATCTCTTTGTTTCTCATATCTCTTTTTTATCTTGCTTATTATGTATACTTTGAGTTTCTAAGACAAACTGTAGTATTTCAGCTTATCTTTAATTGAATAAATTTACATGTGATGTGCCTCTCCCTTGGAAGTCGTCACCTTCTTTCTCCGTAGGACTTAATACTTCTGTTTCCATTTACACTCTTGATTTATGTGCCACCTATTTAACCAATAGGTTCTCCAATTCTATAGTAATATATATATATATATATATATATATATATATATATATATCTCCATCCTTCCTATTATTCTTCCTTACATTTTACAATCATTTTATTAGAATGTTTACAACTATTAAGATTTTTTTTCTCATTATTGTTATCTTTGTTTTCAATTTTAAGGTTTTTTTTTTCCTTTCTTCTTTTTTTCTTTCTTTTTTCTTGCTTAATTTTAAAATACACATTTCTCTCTAGATTACATCTTGGCTACCAGAATTATGTGAGTTTCATTTGTACTTTAGAGTAACTTTCAGGATAATTGCTTCAGTGCCACTGGCATTCAATAAATACTTGTGTAATGAATGATTTAATATATGTCTTAATTGACTGATAGTTTGAGAAATACCAACCCTGAGAAAGTTTTCACCAATTAAGCCTGAAACAGGCTATCTTATGTATATTATACACTTTTCTGATTTATATGCAACTCTTAGTATCTTCTTAGTTCTTCAAGATCTTATTTAAAGAGAATGAGATTTCAATTATCATGAGATTATACAATGAGATAAATGTGGTTCAGTAAGATAAAAATTTGATTTGAAGTAAAATAACTATAAAATGCAATTGATAGCATCATATCTAAATCAATTATTAATAAAAATATACACAAATACAATAAATACTTTGATTTCTATTTTAATACATTACATTCAGAAAAATTTGCAAATGTAAACACTTAACGTTTAAAATGGGAAAATAGATTTTATATAACACCTAGAAAACATAATAAGGTTAATAAAGTAGAGTAAGAGTATATGAATTCTATGTTTTTAAATTAATGTGGAGTAAAAATTGTGCTATGAAATAAATCTGTATAATAGTTTTCCAATGCTTGTTAAGGAAAATGTTCCATAAACAAAGTATTGAAGGATGGCTTTTGAGGAAATGCTGTTTGTATTAGTTTCCTATTGTTATAAAAAACTACTACAAATCAGTGGTTTAACAAAGCACTTATAACTTCACTGTTCTGAAGATCAGAAAGCTCAACTGGTCTGCAGGGCTACATAGCTTCTTCAGGATCTGAAGTGCAGTGTCTTTCCTCACCTCCTCCAACATCAACGGGCAGTCCACAGTCTTTGCTTGGCAACCTCCTCCTCCACATTAGCAACCAGCGATGTGGCATCTTTGCTTCATCCTGACATCTGTTTTCATTCTCTCATCTCTTCTCTAAGAGTCTTAGTAAGGATCTGTGATAATTTAAATGTCTCCTGAATTTGACTGCATATTATTAGCATTCCTCTCTCTTTAAAAACAACTTATCTTCCCTTGTACTTGTTAGGTATAGCTTAGGACTCTCCCAAAGTTAACCCAAGTAAATGTAGAGAAACTAAATGCTGACCAGTAAGTGAGCTTATAGATACATATTGACGCACAACTGGTTAGCTAATCCTTCCTGGAGAAACAACTTGGGAATTTTATTTCCTCTGCAAGCCCAGTTCACTTTCTTAAATTCAATTTTGCTTCCCAAATAGGTCTGAGGAGCAGGTCTTCCAGAATTATGATGGACTTTTTTTCTTAAAAACACTTAAGAATTTAATGGTGAAAATATCTCATTCTCTTTGTCACGTTTCGTGTGTGTGTGTGTGATTTAGATGGAATATCAAGTCAGAAAAGGAATCACATATTATCCATCTAAATGCAAGGCAAATAATTTTAAAAACTAGTCATTAGATTGTTGTTTTTAATGACACAGTC
The DNA here is from genome assembly GCA_004365215.1 of Cuniculus paca. Lineage (NCBI taxonomy): Eukaryota > Metazoa > Chordata > Mammalia > Rodentia > Cuniculidae > Cuniculus > Cuniculus paca. The sequence continues at coordinate 6,907 of RJWT010051756.1, forward strand.
TGTGGTAACTGGCAGTCAACTTGTATCACCAGCTGAACTGCACCAGTGTGGTGCTGAGTGTGGACGGCCCACCTGGGGACTGTTGCCAAAATATCTTGTTGGGTTTCTCCATGGTGTCGTTGGTTCTCCTGCTGCCATTGGATCTTCTGGAGGAGCTTGTTGAGCTTCTTTCCTGACACGAACTTGATAAGTTCTCCTGATGCTGTTGGTTCTTCTGGAGGAGCTTGGGACCTTGTTGCTGAGAATGGCTGCAGTTCACTTTGGGGGAGCACTGGTCCTTACTTTGAGCACTGCTTCCTGGCTCAGGAGCAGAAGACAGTGTACTATTCAATCTCTAGGAGAAGCTTTTCATGCTGGCTTCCTGGTATGAACTTGTCTGTTTTCATCGTCGGAGAAGCTCAGGACCACATTGTCATTGAGGATGTCTGTGGTACTTTTCGTGGGAAGTCCTGGTGCTTACTTTGAGCATTGCTTCCTGTCTCCAGTGCAGAACCCTCAACCTGCTGGCGCAGATCCTTCATCCTGCTGGCACAGACTTTCTAGCTTCCACTGCTGACCTTTGGGTCTTCTCAGCACAGATCTGTGAAATAGACTTGCATGAGATATTGTTGTGGGCTCTAGGCTTCCTGTTGGACTCATGGGGGTCATTGTCATGAGCTCTAGGTCTTCAACTGAACTCATACAGGACATTGCCATGGCATCCAGGCCATCAGCTGGATTTTTTGGGATCTTTAGCAAGTGGACAGATTTCCTGCTCTCTTTTATTTGTATTTGACTCTTTGGGTGACCAGTCTAAAATAAGTCTATGAATTATGTGCCCTGTATGTAAATGTTTTCCTTGTAATTCCTGACTATACCACAGTCATATCAGATAATGAGTTGACACTAATGATACTTGTTAATAGTTTCATCACCTAAATTGTACCCTTTCAAATTAAACACATAGAAATCTAGTATAGTATTGAATCTAGTACAGTATTGTATATAAAATATAAATAGCCTTGCCAGAGTTGCTCATAGTGTAACGAACATGAATGTGAGGTATTTGTATTAAAAATAAATAGTCTCACTGTGCCATATATAATTGTATATTTCTGATTTTACACATATATTCTGACATTTTATAGCCTGGAATTTTACATTAAATAAAATGTTTCAACAACTAAATCAAATTAAATAAAATGATCCAACTACTATTATGATACCTTTAAAAAAACATAGCAATAGAAGCCTATTTATGGTAGATGCCAAATATTTACTAATGCTCTAGCTTGAAGTAGAAAGACTTGCATAGTGAATATAAATATAGTCTGACTGTAAACAGAGAATATATTTTGCATCCGTTTTCTAAAACTCCTCGAACATCCATTTTCTAAAACAACTAAAAGTTACTAAAGGCTATTTAAAGACATAGGTCACAAATTATAATCCAAATAGGCAGAAAGAGAATGAACCCAAATAAGAAATATTGGCTCCCAAATGATTATCTTTCCTCTCAACGTTTGTTCCCTAAATAGGATAATGAATAAATCCAGTTAGTGAAAGAAGACAATCACCTTTTCACAGCTAAGGCTAATCCCTTCTTCACTTTTTTACTCTGTTCTTGTTATATGCAGCAGGGAATACTCTAGTCAAGTCATCTTTAGCCTTCAAATGCTCATTACAATCTTGTCATTGTAAATTGCACCAACACTAAACCTTCATCCCATTCATTCAATCTCTAGAAGTAAAGATGCCAACAAAGATCATTTTTGACACCAAGAAATGGTTCCAAGGTGTAGACAGTGCTGAGAACTGATATATCAAAATAATAAAACACTTAAACACACAATTATATTTCTTAATTATAAAGACTCATCAGTATAATGTTTGTAAAATGTAAATTTCACACTATTTAAGAAAACGTTGACTTGTATTCTTAATGTTTTAAGTAATTTGAAATGAATATAACTTAAAAAGTTGAGATTTTTGTGATATAACTGTGTGTATATGTATATAATGACAAATAATAATATCCACGTGAAAAATTCTGAAAAGCAGGACAAACTGTTTTCTACCTCATTAATCTGTATAATTTTACATCTCCTTATTTTGACTGAATGCTGCAAATTCGAATGACAGAAAGGTGGTGCTTTTCAGTAAAAAAAAAAATGCTGAATTATACGTTCATTGTTAATAATATATTGTTTTAAGGTATTCTTATAATTAAAGTTCCAATAAAACTATTATTTGAAACTACAAAATATATTTGGATAATGTTTGAATAATTTTATTCTTATTAATCAACAATTGCAAAATAACAGTAAATAAAAATGAGCTCGTATTATAGATTAGTATTGTATAAAATGCTCCAACTAATGTCTGCTGTTGATATGTTAATAAATAAATAAATATTAGCAGTAAGGTATTTTGACATATACTGATGTGTAAGTAATCAAACCTTGGTTCAACAAAAAATTAACACAACACAATGCAAACTTATTTTACTGATTGTCCAGAAAGTGATTCACAAATTAAATATATTACACTTAACTACATTTGATGAAAATATATTCCTAGTATAGAAAGATTTTAGTAACTTTGATTTAAAAACTACTCCAAAGATTAATATAATTATTTGTAACACTTAAATGTTACTTTTGAAATTGTCCTCAATTTGACTTTTTTTCTAAATATCAGAGGGAATTAATCTTCTAATAGAATTCTGACTACTTCTATAGAAATACTACAGAAACAAAGCCAGTTATTATGGGTGTATGATTTATTGTCAGTCTATGTATAATTATTTTTAAAACAAGCATATGGTTTTAAACCTAACTTTTTTAATTTTGAAATTTTAACGAAATATATCTCTAAATCAGAGTACAAAATTGCTTAAAACTTTAATTTTTTTTATCTTTCTTCTCAATAATATTGACCATACATAATACTGTAAAATAAAACAAAGTAAAATAAAATTTATTTACTGGAATAAAGCAGTCAATTATTTAAATCTTTTTTTTTTTTTTTTTGTCCCAGGGATCGAACTCATGACTTTGCGCTTGCCAGGCAGGCACATGTGCCGCTGAGCCAATTATCTTGGGGAAGCAGAGGTATCTCCAGTTTGGTGAATGATTATTTTTAATTCCCCAAACTGAAATATCAGAAAAATGAGCCAAATATAGTTTTTTTTCATTTTTTAACACTTTTTTTTCTTTTTCATTGAACAATTTGTTTTTAGAACCTACTGTTCATTATGGGGATATACTTGTAGCTTAAGGGGTTTTATTTTTGATTAAAATGCATGATGATAAACCTAGCAAAGAAAAATTAAATAAATTAGGATAGAAAGTCATTGATTTGAAGAAATTAAAGTATATAGGTGAATACCTTCTTAATTTATCAACATAATTTCCTTAAATTTGAAAGCTTTCTGGAAAATTAGCATCTAAAAGAAATATTCAATAATGTCATTACAATTTAAAGAATAGCCAATGCTTTTAAACCTGCTTTTTCTATTGAAAAAATTAAATTGTGTGTAATTTTGAAGAGTAGTTGGTCTTCATGATGTCACAATGTAGGCAGAACAATAGGAGCAAAATCCACAGAAGTCTGAAGAGCCATCTCAAATTTTTGAGGAATGTTTCTAAATAGCTTGCTAAGATAGAAGTCAAAGAATCCTTCATGCATATGTTGAATGCTTTTGTAAGAAATAAATCTCTTCTACTGTCCTTGTAATGTTTTATCCTCTGGTTTTAAAGCCGATATGTGAGTG
>RJWT010051757.1:0-10656 GCA_004365215.1 Cuniculus paca
TATGTCTGAAGTTATCTGCAGCTATTTTGAAGACAACAAAAGGCAGTATGGTAACCGTTGTTGATTTCATATTGTTTTGAAATTCTGTGTCACTTACACTGTTTTGTTTTGATTGGCTCTATTCTATTTTGTTTTGCTTGGTTTTATTCTCTTTAAAATAAAATGTTAAAAATTTTTTAAAAATCAAACAGAAAACTGCCGTATGATCCAGCAATTCCATTGCCAGATATATCTTCAAAGTAAATGAAACCAGTATATCCAAAAGGCATCAGCAGTCCTGGGTTCCATGTAATATTAGTCACAAAATCCAAGAACTAGGAACAACTCAAAGGTTCCTCAACTGATGGATAAACAAAATATGGTACATATATGCAATAAAATGCTACTCAGCAAAAAAATAAAACCCTTCATATGCCCTAGCATGTATGGACCTGGTGAGTATTATGTTTAGTAAAATGAGTCTAGTACAGAAAGGTGATTACACATAATGTACCTCATATGTGGAATCCAAAAAAAAACTGTTCTCATAGAGTTTAGGAGAAGTTGGCAGTACAGTGATGGTTACAAGAGGCTTTATAGAGAAGAAGGGTGGATGAGAGGAATGTGAATATGTTACACTTCAATGTGAACAAGAATTCTGGTGTTCAAAGAAGAATAGCCACACATAACATCAGTAGGCTACATTTCAAAAACCAGAAGAAAGAATTTTGAAAGAATTCATCATAAAGGAATATTTAATGCTGGAGTAGTATGTTATGGAGCACAACCTGGATGACTCTCATTGAACAAACTGTCTCCATTTTGGCCAAACCTGGCCCTATCTCCATGTACAGAGCTGGCTAGGCTATTTCATTCTCCCTTCGTTTGGCTGTAATCAATGTAAATAAGGTAGCTGAGGTGCTGATGTGTAATCTTTGAAGCTAGGTGACAATCAGTGCTTCTCTGTCCCCTGACTCACAAAAGCATGACTGAGCCAGGTAGGATGAAAAGTCATGACTCCAGGGCTGTCAACGGAGGTCTAGCCTCAAGATAAGAGGCTAAGACTTCCCAGGGCAGAGAAGTCTGCACATCAGAGCTGAAGCACTGGCCCCCACATTAAATGCTACCTCAATGGTACTACACAGATTGATCTTTCTACATACTCTTCCCTCTGCATATTACAGAGGTGCTTTCAGAACACCTAGCTAGCCCAGCTCAGAGTGCTCATGCATTTCTCACCATCCTCAGTCATGCTTCCTCAAGCCACTCCTTCCTCACAAATTAATAAATTCCAGGTTGGGCCCTGGGCTGAGGCTTTTGTTCTGATGAACCTTCATCTTGGCCAGACTTAGGACCCCTTGGTTCCCCATAACCATAAATATGTCTTAGTGTCCTTATTCTTGCTGTGGGTTGCACTGGAAGTGATTAGTTAGAATGAGCTTATTGAAATTCAATAACTTTTCCATGGTAGTACAATTATGAACTTCTTGGACCAAGGTGAGGACCGGAAGGGGCTCTCCATAGTTAGTGTGCCTAGTCCAATTCAAACATTGTACTATGTACATGCATATTAAAATATTATGATACTCAGTATGGACAATTTGTTTTATCCATTAATTAAATAGTAAATGAAAAATTAAGGAAAAGCTGTGCAATGTTTGGTTTCTACAGTCAACATGATGTGCAACAGCTGCTTTTGAATGTCTGTTCTCTGTATGTCTACTGTAACAGCTCTCCAATCTGTCAGCCCCAAGCACCATCTATTTGCTGCTCCTCTGATTTACTTTTTAGATGTCGCATACTACCTAAGTCAGAGCACATCGCATGCTCCTGTTTTTGCCTGGCTTATGCCACCTTATATAATACACTCCAGGTCCTTCTACACTGCCACAGATTACAGGATTTCATTCTTTTAGGAGGTCAAAATGAATTCTGTTATGTAGAAAACACTTTTTTTAATCCAAAAAGCATACAATGGGTTCACAAATTTAATTCTCATCTTGACTATTGTGAATTATGCTTCAGTCAACATGGCAGAGCTGGTATTTTTCAACATATTGATTTTATTTCTTTTGAACATATAACAACTAGAGTGATTCCAGGATCACATTAGAATTCTACTTGTAATTTTTTGAGGGACTGCCATATTGTTATTCTAATTCAATACCATCCCAATGGGAACATGTTTTATTATCTCTGCATCCTCACCAGAACTGTCTTCAGAATTTGGCAATAGTCATTCTAATAGGAGTGAGTTGACATACTTTTAATTTGCTCTTTCCTGATTATTACTGATGTCTTATATTTTTTCACATAGCTGTTAATTTATTTCCATGTTTCACAGTGTCAACTCATGTCTTTTCCTTACTTTTGATGAGACTATTTACTTCTTACTGAGTTACTTGAGTTCCCTATATATATTTGATATTAGCTCCTTAAAAATGTATGCTTTGAGCATATTTTTCACATTTTGTAGGTTGGCTCATCACTCTATTGATCATTTTATAGCTAAGAGCAAAAACCTTTGTATTACACCTTCATATAGTGCTCATAGTATTTATGTAGAATATGGGATGCACATTAAATTAAACTCATAAGGAAATATTTTCTTTATATAAGGAATATTGACAATAGGCTAATTTGCTTACTGTAGTCCAAGCAGAGTAAATTTCATGCTAGTATTTGAAAATAACACATATATCATAAACTTGAAGTGATTAATATTTCAAAGGGAAATTGTAGAGAATTGAAATACTTGATAACTATCAAAAGTCGATAAAATAGTTCTAAATACACTCTGACCATTACATTTTTAGTAACAATTTCCTCAGTGCAGCAATCACATCCTTGTTGCTGAGGCTGTATATAATGGAATTGAACATGGTAGTCATTCCAGTGTAGAAAAGAGACAGCAGCTTGTCAGTTCCTGCAGAACAGCTGGATTTGGGCCTGAAATAAGTAATGGTAGCAGATTCAAAAAATACAATCACAACCAGCAGGTGGGAAGAGCATGTGGAGAAGGCCTTGGCCCTTCCTTTGGCTTTTGGCAACCTCACAGTGGTGGAAAAGATTTTGCTGTAAGAGGCAAAGATCAGCATGAAAGGAACCGTAGCTACCAACATTGCCACCACATAGACAGACACCTTATGAGCAGATGTGTCCCCACAGGCCAGCTTGAGAATGAGGGGTATGTCACAGAAGTGGTCGATTTGTTTGGAATTGCAGAAATGCAGAGAGAATGCAGGTTTTCCTATCTGCACTGGCATGCCACCAAGCCAGGAGCCAGTGGCCAGCTGGACCCAATCTCTTTGGGTTCATGACCAGGGCATAGTGCAGAGGGTTACAGACGACCACATAGTGGTTGTAGGACATCACAGCCAGCAGGAAACACTCAGTAGCTCCCAGTAGAACAAAGAAGCACAGTTGTGTGGCACAGTCCAGCACAGAAATGCTTCTATTCTGTGTCAAAATGTTAAGCAGAATCCTAGAGAGAGCGACTGAAACACAACAGACTTCCAAAAAAGAAAAGTTTGCCAGCAAAAAATAAATCAGTTTATGTAATGCAGGGTCATTCCTGGTTATTACGATTATGAGGCCATTTCCAATTAGGATAGTCAAGTAAATGATGGTGAACGCTCCAGATAGAAATCCTTGGAGGCTTGGAAGGTCAGAAATCCTAGCAGAACAAAGTGGCTCACGGTAGAAACATTGTCTTGTGCATTTCTCTCTTCATGTTGCATCCTCAGAAGAATACAACCAGAAGTTGAAGTTATTTTCCTCTGGGTAGCATTTTTTGGTTTATAAAACAAAGATAATGTGTTTCCAAATTTTCCAGTTGTCTGTGAGATCAAAACTTCTGACTGCCATGTGCTGTGGATTTTTAGTGAAGGATGCTTTTGCTTACCAGGTATACTGATTAGAAAAATTCTAGTGTACTTTTCTACTGAAGTGTCTCCATATGCTTCTTTTTATGGGGGAAGAATGGCACTTCAAATTTTCACATGAAAATGCAAAATGCATAAATGCAGTTTGATTTTATGTTCAGTTACAGCAATGATTACATTCTATTCCCTTTTTTTTCTTACCAATGGGTTTTTCCTCTGTGACTCCCTACTTAAAAATTAATTTCATTGCAAAGTAATATTTTGAAATATTTAAAATGCTTTAGGGAGGAACATCTTTAATTTTTAAAGTAATTTGTGATAAGGTGATCCTAAAGGCATTTTAGCTTTGATATTCTGAATTTGTAGGTTATTTTATTATTTAAAAATATTTTAACTGACTTTCAAATATTCTAGAATGAGATTTAATCTTTAAAACTCTTCATTACAATGTAAGGCCTATGAAATTCAAAGTAATAAATTTAATTTAGACTTTATACTCTAAGTGACTTTTAAGACTGTTGTTAAAGAACTAGAATGGAATAAAAAATATTAAGATCATTTTCCTACCCAGAGAACCTCTAGAGTAAATGAACAGTTTTGTAATTCAAAAATCCAGTTTTTGATAGAAGTTGCAGATCTTTGCTCTGAACACAACCCTGTTTATATGAGGGACATGAACTACAACTCATCTCTGTGATTTTTACTTAAATCACTCATATTCTCATAATGTCCTCTCTGCTGTTTTCTACAGAGCTCATTTATTTATTCAATCTGTTCAATTGCATGTGTTTGTGTAGGTTCCCACATAAGTGTGTTGGCAAGTTATTGTTCAATTATATCATGTTCTTTTTATCTTTCTACATTTGCTAGAGTCCTTTGGATACGTACTGTATGCATTTTCTGTATAATGTGTAGTGTGTTTGTTCCATAAAATTTGAATTGCTGACTGCTAGGATAAATTTTGAATGAGTTAAGTGATTTGCTTCTTATATGCCGTGTGTATGTGTGTGTGTGCGCGCGCACGCGTGCATGCACATGTGTGTGCATGCGTGGTAAGTGGCTATGTAGAACTTGTATGTTTGGTTTTGGTTTTGGTTTTTACTTTTTAGTTTGGTGAGTACGTTTTGCAGTTCATAATGATTAGGTTCATCGTGAAGAGTTGGTAGCAGTCAGTGTAAGTCATTCACTCCTGCAGAAATAACCCCTCCCATTATTGTAAATTCTCAGTATAAAATTTTCATTTTAATTTTGACTAACTTAAACAAAAGGGACTAACTTACTGACAGCAGCAGGCCCAGGCTAAGGGTATGCTAAGAGGGGTAACGGAACGGTGGATTTCAGCTTCAAAGAGTAGAGAGAAATGAAGAAGAAGCAACAGTCCATGCCAAACTGGGCAACCTGAGACATTTCTTTGAGTAGGGATAGAAATATTAAATAGTAATTGTTATTCCAACTAAAATACTAAATATTAAAATAGTAACAGTTTTTAAGGTTTCTCCTATAATTGTGCAATTATCCAAATGAAAATTCTGATATTAATATGTAAAAATATTTTAACTGAAACTCCAAGGCAGTGACAATCATACAAAAGAGGGTATTACTGAAATTACAGCTTTGAAGCTGTACAATAGCATTTTTTTCTAAATGCAGCACCCTAAAATTGGAAACCTATATCCTCCTATTTAATTACATTTAGAATTAAGAAATGAACAATGATGAAAACTTGATCGAATCATCATGTATTAGAGACTAGAATGCATTATATAAACTATACTTCTTTATATGAATATTACCCTCAGAAACTTATATTTTCTCTTTTTTTTTTCCCCTTGGATCTTTCCTTTCTGTAAGGAATTTTTCTAACAGTGAGCTGTACTGCATGTTATTTCCCACTGATCAAGTAGGAATATACATTTGCAAAGGAAGTTGCAACAGTTTCTAAAACAGATCATGATAATTAAAAAGAAGCATGAACAGACTTCACCTCTACTGAAATTTTTTTTCTCTATTTTGATGGAAGGGCCTCAATTTTTTATTTGTAAAATACAAAAGTAATTTTAAAATATCTGATGAAATTATCTATGTAAAACAATGCTTAAAATTTAAAAAAGTTATAATTACTGAAGTCAAGTCAAATTGTACTTACACTGTAAAAATGATCCTGCCAAGAATTTACTCAAATCCTTCAAAATTGTCATTGCTTTCTTTCACTTTGGAAAACACTTAGAAACATTTATTTCATTGCAAAAAAAAAAAAAAAGCAGTAGATGATTAAGGTAAATGCGGAATTTTGTTTTAGGTAAACACTTCCTATTTATTTTACTTACATCTTCTTTAAAACAATGGTTTACTTTGCTGTAGATACTTTTATACTAATGAACGCATCTATCATAGCAGTGAACACAGAGCTTATAATCTGATCAAGTTTATGAAATCGCATTGAAAGCGGAGAATGAAAGTCGCTACTGGTACACGCATTTCAGGATGATTTACTTCTCCTGGCAGAATTCTCTAAACATAAACTGAGAACCTGTCACTTTTTCTTTAAAGTTTCACTTTCATTCATAATGGATATTAACGCGTAAGAAGTAGGAGTAATGTTGATGATAGTGAGTGCTTCAACGACGTCCACTCAATACTTTTGCTTCTCTGTTGTGGGCAACTCTTGTTTGAGAAGATAGTATCTTCATATTTTATGCATGCAAAGTGCTTAAATATATGCTTCACATTTTATACCACTTAATAACTATTATCCTATAAAGAATGATTGTAAGGACAATAATAGTCTTTACTATATTAGCTTTTTAGATTAAACAGTAGTTTACATTTTGGTCTGTGTGTCTAATAATATCAAATATCAGAACTGTTTTGAGATTTAAAAAAACAACAATGAAGGATTCCTGTTTAAATTTTTTTCTGTCATTGCATCTTTTTGCTAATGTTAAAAAAAAATGTAAGCTCATGTAAAAATAAATTTGGCAATTGAGAAAAGTAGTTCAGGCTTGTATGTTTCAAATTAGGTTAATTATAATACTTACCTTTAGTGGACAAAAGACAGACAATCGCCAGGCTGGTGATGCACACCTGTAATCCCAGCACTCCAGAGGCTGGGACAGGAGGATCGTTGCGAGTTCGAGACCAGCCTGGGCTGCAAAGTAAGCTGAAGGCAAGCCTGAATGGCACAGTGAGACCCTGTCTCAAAAACAGAAGGGCTAGAGATTTAGTTCAGTGGCCTAAGCGCCTGCCTGGCAAGTGTGAGGTTGTGAGTTTGATCCCCAGTGCCAGGAAAAATAAAAAAAGTTTGATCTTTTTCATTAAATTTAGGAATCTGTCTCCACTTGTAGCAGAGGGTAGCCTCCTTCTCCTGTACATTCTATTCCCAGAGCAGTGTTCTTTAGGAAATATTCTGTACCCTAGGAGTGCATGCCTTTCCCATGTCACATTTGTACCAAAGGAAACTGCTCGTCCTGCCACTCAAGTACTAGTATAACAAGTCAAACATTTTTCATCTACCAATCTCTGTAATGTTACTCTGTGGTCATTAAGAAATGTAAACACAGAAAGTATTAACAAATTCATAACTTCATATTACACATGATATGAATTAAGACATTCTAATAGAAAGTCAAAGGTGCAGTGGTACAAAATATAATTACTAGTTAAGCTGCTATGTATCCAACTAAATTTCTCCATTTTTTCATTAACTTTCTTCACTTGTTGCAACCTAGAATTTCAACTAGTTGCAGTTTGAGTTCTTGATCAAGTACCTCCTAAGACAGAATATAAAGTAAAAAAAGTTTCCTGTAACCCCTCCAGACGCTTTTCACTAACACATTTAGACTTACTCTTAAAAAATATAGTGGAGGTGAATACTAGGTATACCACCATCACCATCCAATGGGCTCATGTACCAACAGACCATGCTGACACAGTGGACAGATGTACATGGACTCAGCACATGAATTTCCAATCTTCAACCTCTGTCTGTTTAGAGCCAGTGAAGAATAGTCCCTCTGTCAGGAGCATATGTATTGCTGTCCTGAATTCTTCACACGGCACTCTTCCCAAGGATGGTCTGCCAGCTGTCTACTGGCAGGTGAGTTTTGGGTGTATTCCGTCCCAAAGGACTGAAACTTTATTCTTACTAGAATCAGCGAGGCTCCAGCCAAGTTCTCTTGGCTCCACTTATTTTCTTTTGCTATTTTTGAAAAGAGGGACATAAATTAATAAAACTTTTTCCCCTGTTTCTACTTGCAAGAGATCGAAGTGCATCATCTGCCTGAAGTTTGCTTGAAAGTTTTCTATCCTATCTTACTCTTTTTATTATGTCATTACAAATAACTTCGCATTATGTTTTAGTAGCTTCTAAATGCTGCACTCACCAACATTCTTAGTGATTTACTCATGGTTTTCTTTGGTCTGATCTGTGATACAGTTTCTATGATACATAGTTTTCATTTTTAACCTGTACTTTGGTTGTGTTCTTCTAGACACAAAGTAGGAACACACATTCCTCTTTACCTAGCATTAAACATCTGCAGATAAATGTGATTTTGATCACATACTCAATTCGCTAAAAGCAAAGTAAGTTCTTTTTCTTTCTTCCTCTCTTTCTTTAGGTACTGGTGCCTGAAAATAGTTCCTTCATGCTAAGTGAACTTCCTTTACAATGAATAATCTTACTGTCTCCCTGTGTTCCCCAGGTGGGACTCAAAATCACAATTCTTCTGCCTCAGTCTCTCAAAGTGTTAAGATTATAGTCTTCCATCATCATTGTTGACTCTATAATATACATAATTTTACAAATATTTGTTCTATGAAATTCCATGAGAAAACACATAGTCCTAATTAATTTTATGTATACATTAAGCATGTATATGCTTCATGGATATTATTGTACCTCCCTTGTTAAAAAACTACATACCCCAAAATGTTGACCTTTAAGAATGTTTTTTAAGATAGTCATTTTTAGATCAACATACATTTGTGTGTATGTGTGTGTGTGTGTGTGTCTGTGTGTGTGTGTGTGTCTGTGTCTGTATTATTCACTCTTTTTTTTGTTTGTACGCTTTGGTTTTTTGGTATGACTTAGTTTTGTTTTTTTATTTTTTGTTTTTGCCTTATCTTTCTTTGAAAAGATTGAGCAAATCAAGGGAAATGAATTATTTGACTTGTAGTATGCATTACAGCACATATGATAGTCTCTGTAGTAAAACTGAATCATTTCTATCATCAGTAACAAAGTTCTTTCAACACTGTCTATTGCACAGAACAGTGAAAGGGTTATCAATGGAATGATTTATGATTTGGTGACAATTTCATCATACTTGTAACATAGGTAGAAATATTTGTCAGTCTTACAAAGTTTAATATGGAAAAGCAGATCACGGTAAAGACAGAGAAGATAAAGCACTAAAGACAGATAACTTTTGAAATTTTATTACATATACATAAATTACAAGTCCTGCAAACTCATGTTTTCTTCAAAGAAATTATTTACATACTAATTTCCTCAGTGCCATTATGACATCTTTATTCCGCAGGCTATATATCATGGGGTTAAACATGGGAGTCACGATAGTATAGAAAAGGGAAAGCACTTTGTCAGTTCCTGTGGAGTGGCTTGACTTAGGTCTTAAATATGTAATAATGGCTGTTCCGAAGAATAAGACCACAACAGCAAGATGAGAGGAACAGGTAGAAAAGGCTTTTGACCGACTTGTGGCTGATGGCAGTTTCAGGACTGTTGAGATGATTTTGCTATAGGACGTAAGGATTAACAGGAATGGAACAGAGACAAACAACAAAAAATCTATGTAGATCATCAACTGATTCACGAAGGTTTTCCCACAGGCCAGCTGGAGTACAGGAGGGATGTCACAGAAGAAGTGGTTGATTTGGTTGGAACCACAAAAAGGCAGAGAGAAAATCTGGAAGGTCTGCCCTATCTGGACTGGAGTGCTGCTGATCCAGGATGCAGCGACCAGCTTGGCACAGACCTTGCGGTTCATGACCAGAGGATAGTGCAGAGGGTTACAGATAGCCACATAGCGGTCATAGGACATCACTGTCAGTAGGCAACACTCTGCAACACCCAAGATAAGACCCCAGCATATTTGTGCAGCACAAGCAACTAAAGAGATGGTTCTTCTCTGGGTCGCGAGGCTCATGAGCATTCTCGGTAGAAACACTGATACATAACACATTTCCAAGAAGGAAAAATTGCCAAGGAAAAAGTACATCGGTGTCTGGAGAGAAGGTTCTAGTTTTGTTATTAGTAACATAGTGCCATTTCCCACCAATACAATGATGTAGATGATCAAGAACATTCCAAACAGAAACCACTGCAGGTGGGGAACATCGGCAAATCCAAGAAGAATGAATTCCATCCATTCAGTGAGATTTTTTTCTGAGTTTTTCATCTGTGAAAAGAATAAGTTTAGTACATGTTTCTCACATTACCATTGAAATAGATACCTGGTCTCTAAAAGAATGAAGTTACTGAAATCAACATTTTATGATCACTGCAATTCTTTCCATTGTAAGGACTTTGCTAAATACATCACATTTTGCTGCGTGTGTACATTTGGACTATCTCTAATTTCTATTGAAAATTCTTCAGAATCATTTAGCTTGCCTTCTCTCAACAGCTCAGGACAACCTGAATCATGTACAAACTCTAGGAAAATTTGACAACTCATAAGGATAAATCCAGAGATCAGTCATTGTATCCTAATTGTATTTATTGCATTTTTCACAAACCTACTGAAGCTCTCTGTGAATTTTGCCTATA
>RJWT010051758.1:0-10657 GCA_004365215.1 Cuniculus paca
GAGTGCTGAGATTATAGGTATGTACCACCATGCTGGCTCAATTTCCTTTAGGTGTCAATGAAAAAGATTTGTTTTCCCATCTAAGGTTGTGGAACTCTGGATCCCATTTATTGCACTCAGGCTCTAAGCAAACCCTAGAAGCAAGCTTCTTGGTCCCTAGTCAGGCTAGGCACATGGATGTGAGTCAGTCCCAAGGAGTCAGCAACACCCGGCACTCAGGCCACTGTCCTTATCTGTCTGTCCTTACAGCTACTGAGCTCCCACCAGGACCTCTCAGAGGACATGCTCCATCCAAGCCATCATATTTGAGGCTCATGGCTTCTACTCAGGTCGCTCATTTCATCAGGTTTCTGGGACCTTCTGCTCCATGAATGAGCATACCTCATTAGGTCATAGGACCCCTTGGACCTTAAAGGGCTCACAGGAACTCTGAGAAGGCCCAAGACAACCTCTGTCACACCGGAAAGTAGAATGTTCATTGTGTAATTTCAAGGAGGGCAATACAACCTCACAGATATTTATAAGAGAATGTTTAGACGTGTTCATTACTTAACCTATATTTTGTTTTATTAACTTCATGATAATCCTGGGAGAAGAACTGGTAAACTGAGCTTATTCATGACTTTGCTTGAGCTCAGCTCTTTTATAGCAGACTTTATCTTCTTCTCTGTTCCTACTGGAGTCTTCAAAACCTTTTAAAGGCTGGTGACCATGTGAGATTTGTGTCCTGCTGTCTTCTACTGTCAGCCCTGTGACCAGCACAATCTCATTCATGGGGGAACCACAACAGCCTCAGTACTAGGCTTGGGGAGAAGTTGTTACATTTCCTCGCATACAGTATCACTATCTTACTGGTCTACTTGCTGCATTTTAAGGCCGGCTCAATCGCCACTCTAAGTTTGTCCTGTGAACTTGGGCACAGGGGCTGGAGGACAGGCTGCCTTCTAATTCTGGCTGTGCTCTCTGATTGTCTGACAAATCTTGACCTTTCTCTGAACCTTGGTTCCCTATTAAGTGACCAATCAATGCTTGCACTGGTTGTGAGAAGGAAATAACATATAAAGAGCTACCTCCCAAAGTAAAAAGTCATTCATAAATATCTCATATAAAATCAAAGTGCTGGGTTATGCAAATTATTTCTGTGTATTCATTTCACTTTTTTAGTCAGGAAAGATAATAATTACATTTCCACAGGTATGTTACAGATTTAAAAATAAACATTCATCTTCTTTTCCCCAAAGCATAAACTTTCCATTCAATTCATCCATTCTTCTAGTAACTCACCATGAGAACATACCCTTGGGAGCTGTTCTCCCCTATGCCTGGGTCTCAGAATAAAATGTAAAGAGAAAACTTGAACTTGAATCTCTGGTAGAGCTGAGACCCAGAGTGGTTCCAGAAGGCCCACAGACACATGAGAAAAATAAATGCTATTGCCAGGCATGGTGGCACACACCTGTAGTCACAGCACTCGGGAGGCTGAGGATGGAGGATCCTTGCAAGGTTGAGACCAGACTGGGTTACAAAGTGAGCGCAAGGCCAGCCTGAACTGCATAACGAGACCCTGTCTCAAAAAGACCCCAAAAAAAACAAAAAACGAAACCAAACAAACAACAAACAAAACCAAACAAACAAACAAAAATTGCTATCTGTTAGAAGCCTTTGGGAATTTTAAGGGTGTTTGTTACAAAGCATTACTGGACAGTAGCTAACTAACACATCTGTCTCATCAGTTCACTTAATGTTCAGGCGATGTCAGATTCATCATCTCAAGGCTGAATTTCAACTTTCTTGATTTCATGTTTGAGCATCATGCTCTAGTGGATGTTTCAAGTCCCTTCTCCTTAGGTAGTCATCCACCTTTCAGTGTGGTTGCCCTCTGATTTTTTGAGCCTTTTCTCCCATTTGTCCTTTTTATGGGATTGGTCTAAACTGACCATGCTAGTATCAAACTAGTTATCTTAAGTGCTATAACCTCGTCAAATATTTAAGATGTTAACTTTTCATGATTAGCTGGAAAACTCAAAGACTGAGAGCCTGTCATATTTGTTTGCACTCTACTTGCACATACAGCCATTAATAAATACTTTTGGATTGTTACATTAATTGAAAATCACAAGCAGTCATTGTTTTGGACTAAGTTCTACATTGGGTCCTAAGAGGCCAGATTAATAAAAATAGAACCTGCCATGCACAAGTTTTACACTGCCCAATCAGTTTGTCTAACTGAGAAATCAGCCCAAAATAAATAACAGCCAAACTTCCCAAATAGGATAGCTTCAATTGACATGATAATAAAATTCTCTCTGCTTTAATCTTAACACAAAAAAGTAACCTCTAACAGAAATCAGTTATTTTTCTATTGTTCTGTCTTCACATCTACACTTTACAAGGAAAGCAACTTTGAAATGACCAGTTCACTTTTTTTTTTGACCAATCCACTTTTAGTTAGTTTTTGCCTACCTTTTTCAGCCTTTCTCTAACCATAAAACCAATCTCCTTTGTTCAACTCATGGGGACACTCACTCTATTTTTACAGATATGAGTGGATCAAATCATTGCCCCATTCTAGAATCACTACAAAAAGCCAATCAATATCTTTAAATGTGTTGTAATTTTTTTTGTGTGTATGTGTGTGTTGTAATTTTTTGGTTTGACAACTGCAAACACCTACTTCACAAAGCATATAACAGATATGGCTGGATCTGTCACTTTGACATCCATACCTAACCCTGGGCCTCAGCACTAACATGCGTCTTTGTGGACCTCAAACCATAACAGTGGCCACCTCAGAGACATAAGGGGATGACAGTCTGAAGGTGAGTCAGGAAAAACAGAGGCTTATGGAATGAATCTGTCTGTAAAGCTGTATTTATAACACATTATATTTAACATGCTTCCAACAGGCCTTCAAAAGATGGTAGCTTCTTATTAATATTAATTTTTTCAAGTTGCAAGTCACCTTAGCAGTGCTCTCCAAAAGAGATGAGCAGTTCCCAAGGCATCCAGATGGCCTAACCTCAGAGGTAGAATCTGGGGGTGGGGGGCCAGAGAAAGTCTTTTTATGGCTCTGATCTTTAACAAACTGATGACCCTCCCTGGTAATACCACGGGGAGGGATATTTCTCATAAATGAAGTTTTGAGATGTATATTTCTGGAAATTTAAGTGGATTATATTCTTCTTACATTATTGGGTATGAATGTATCTATTTTCATTGTGGTAAGGATTCTCCCTTTTCTCTTCCCCAGGTGATGTCCTTCCTTAAATTTTTTTCCATATTGCAAGATCATTGGAATACAACCTCATGTACTCTAATGCATGAGAAAATTAAATATATTGGAAACACAAGGCTGCATGAAGAAAAGTGCATTGTTACTGTGCAGTTAAATTTTGGCTCTGGCTTTCTTCTGCTTGAACAACATTCTTGTCTACCCCAGTTAGTTACAGATACCATCTCTGCACAGAGACAGAGTGGTGGTGGTACCATGTCTAGAATGTTTTTTTTTTTTGGTACTGGGAATTGAGCTCAGGACCTTGTGCTTGCCAGGCACTCACTGTGCTGTTGAGCCATATCCCCAGCCCCATGGCTCTCCATCTTGACCATGCCTACAGTCCCCAGGGAAGTGAACTGAAACATGGGCTCCTGGGCTGTGGCATTGCATTTCAAGAACTTTATGTCTATCAACACGGGCTTACATGTGTAACAAACGTGTTCGGAAGGCCATTCTTCTGAAAGATGAAAGACTTTCTGGAATTTATTTTACTGCCTCAAAAGCATCTTGAGGTATTCTTCAATTTTAATTTTTTTGGGGGAAGAAGACCTCTTAGTAGCAGAATGTGGGAAATTATATTACAAGGGACAAGATGTGGGAAAGGGTTGGCTTTTCCAGCTGGAAGAGGGGTGACTCTGGCAGGCTGCAGGAAGAATCCAAGGAGGAGAGGGTAGAACCTAGAGAGGAGCTGGGGGTGGCCAGGGCTCCAGCAGAAAGGAGCCATGTCACAGGAAATGAGAACGTCTGGGAACAGAGAGAAAAGCGGGAACAGTTGACATGGAACCCAGGAGCAACTGAAAAGTCTTCTAGGACAGAGGCCATCTGAGGTCACATGAGTCAGGAAAGTCCCTTGGAATCCTGCCTGTCCCTTGAGCTGGTATCACCAAACCATTGAGGCTGAATGACTTAACTGCAGCTCCCACCTCCAACTGAGAAGGAGCAGAGTTATCGATGAAGAAGCCAGGAGTAAGGTGAGTGCCCCAGGAGACGTGACTAATTCCAAGGACTATTTACATTGTTTAGAGGGGGTGGTGGTAAACTTGGCTCTGAGCTTCTTACATGGATGAATAAAATCATTTACATGTAAACATAAACCTTTTCCATAATCAATGATGTTTATCTATCATTTTACAAGTGTCATTAAACCCTTGTGGCCCTGCAGATAGATTATCTGTGAAACAAGAAACTTCCAAGTTTGCTTTCCTCTAAAGATCTTGTGATTCTATTCATTCTCGTCAAGTCAAAGGGTGGCACAAGTATCCCATGGTCTGCACCAGCAGGGACTTTCTTGAGGGGTCAATAAATGGGAAAGGGTGGAAGCATGAGTGGTGGCTTGAATTCAAATGCAGTGCTCCGATTGCCTGATACACTTTTAAGTTTAGTTACAAGACTTGTTGCTTAACTCAGAAAAAGAGGACAAAACTCCAGACACTAAGCCAAAGCTGACACAGGTTTGGGAAGGCCTTAGTGGCAGAAGCAAGCTAAGAAAAGCTTCCCGCATACAGAGGAAGGAAAATCAGAAGTCAATCCCTATAATCTCAGGCCTTTGTACCTGCCTTCCCACAGCTCAGTGGGATGGAGGGCCTTGCCTTCCCTGACTATGTCTGAGCCCTTCTTGTCCCCTAGACATGTCCACACTGGGCCTCAACCAGTGACTCCTACTCAGACTTTATAAATTAGCACAGGGACTGGGACATCTAGATTTTCCCAGACCCACCAAACACCTACCTCTTCCTCGCACATTATTTATTTAACTCTGCTTTCCCCCAACTAGACTGTAAGACCCTGCTTAACAAGAACTATGCACTTTAATAATACTTGAGAGATTGGGAAAAGATGGAGACAGACGATGTAAGACACCACTCACACACAAACACACACGAGTACACGTGTGTGGGCCCTGAAGTCACTTTCTGTTACTCATTTATGGGTGACCCACTCGGTCTTAATATTGAACAGGGCATGTTTCCTTGCATCACTCTACTCTCAAAACTGTTATTATTATTTCCAGATGTGCTGGTGCATACCTGTAACCCCAGCACTTGGGAGGCTGAAGCAGGAGAATGAATTGCCATGAGTTTGAGACCAGCCTGGGCTACACAGCGTGACCTTGTCTCAAAAAACCAAAAAAAAAAAAAAAAAAAAAAAAAAAAAAAAAAAAAAAAAAAAGGAAAAAGAAAAGAAAAAAATTTTATTATTATTGTTTGCTTTTTTTTTATCTTGTCTCCTGCTTCAAATTGCATTACATGTATAAATAAGTTTGTGAAAAATATGCATATTGATTTCTATTGCAATTCCTAACTGATATATGGTAACTATTTTAACGTATTTATTTGGTAGCTGATAAACCTAAACTTTTAAAAAGCTAGTTCTAATGTTTGTCCAATGTTTGCTAATATTGATGTTCTTGCAATTATTTTTTTTTTTTTGTACCGGGGATCAAACTCACGACCTTGCACTTGCCAGGCAGGTGCTTATGGCATTGAGCTAAATCCCTGGCCCAATGTTCTTGTTATTTACAAAAAGTTACGATTTTATCCTCTCTTTTTATTTATTTATTTTTCTTTTCTTTTTCAGTTAGAAAAGATAACATTAAAAACTAGTTATGACTGTGGAAATCCTAATCTATTCCTAACTTCAATGTAAATCACTTCACTGTTGTACTTTAAAGAAAACATTAGCTTTTTTTTTTGTTTTAAAAGCCATGTTAAAATAAGTGCCTGCCTGGCGAGCACAAGGTCCTGAGCTCAATCCCTGGAACCGCTCCCCCACAAAAGTCATGTTAAAGGAACGTTCTTCTGTATTGAATTTTTATTGCACAACAATAGTTTGCATAGCAACTTATCACAAATGTAGGAGCTTTAAATGACACAAATTCATTATCTCAGGATTTCTAAGGGACAGGAGTCTAACCTAAGTGCCTGGTTTCTCTACTCTGTGTCTCAGCAGGCTAAGACCAAAGCATACATCACAGCTGTAGTTCTAATCTGCATTTTAGGTCTCTTCCATGATCCATTCTTTTCTTCCTCGTTTTCCATGTGGCCCCTCTTCTTCAGGCCAGCAAGGGCAGGTTAAAGCCTTCTGCTGGGAATCGCTCCTTGTGGCTCCTCAGGACTCTCATGAGTGCTCTGGGCCAACCTGGATAACCCCAGATGATCTCACTATCATAAGCAGCTGACTAGTAAACCTTAAGGGCATCTGCAAAGTTCCATTTGCTAAGCAAGTAACACCCAGAGGTGGAGGCCATGGGGGTCAAAACTCTGCCCATCACACCTCCCAATCTTGGTTCACTGAGTTTGAGTTAGAAATGAACATCTCATCAGTTCCCTCACCCATGATCATGATCATATACCTTTTGTCCTTCAACCAATTGATCTATTAATAGTTTTATTGAGATTGAAAAATAACTGTGTTTTATTTTAGGATTAATTCTTTTATTTTACTACTAGACTAACTTTTTTCATAGATTTATAAATGAGAGTTTTTGTTAGTTTGTGTGACATTTTTGTCAGGTATGGTCATTAAGGTTATACCATCTTGGTAAAATGAACCGAAAATCTGTTCACCCTTAGCTTTGAAACACTATGGAGAACACAGGAAATAAAACTGTCTGAGGCCAGCACTGCTAACAGATTTTTCAGTGTTTTGTAACTGTTAATCTATTCAAGTTTTTCACTCGTTCTTTGGTTAATTTCCTATTAAAATTCATGTTTTATTAAGATTTTTCAATCAGCAGGCATTCGGTTATACAATACACAAAACGTATTTCTTTCCCAATAATTAAAAGTTTTCTCACCTACATTTGTCTCATGTGAGCCTGTTATTTCCACTTCTTGCTATTTCTCTTTCAGTCTTATCCCTTGGTGGTTTATTTTCTGGGGAATCAGAGTAGGCATCATATTTGCCTTTCTGCCTGCTAGGTCAGGGTGTGTTAAGTTTATTTTGCTACTCTTTTTCTGTTTTTGGGAGATGGGTACTTTGTTTATTTAGTTGCTTCTATTAAGTTCGGGGTTTTTGTTTTGTTTGGGTTTGTTTTTTTTTAAACTAGATTTTAAAGACTTTTATTTTATTGGTCATTCACCATCCAGGTACACTTCTGTTTGAAGAGAATCCAAAATAAGAAGGAGACAGCTCCCACTACATCCATACTATAAAGACTCAAAGTGGGGCAGGCACCACCCCATCTTAGTGGCTGTTCAGGTGGGGAAGCAAAACAGACTTTGAGTCTGTTACCAGGGCCTTAGACAGGGCTGCTGCAGAGAGAACTCAGCCACCTAACAGCCTGCTCGCGGCACTCACCTCTCAAAACGTGTGGCAGGTGTGATCGCCTGTTTTGACGAGCCAACCTCCCCACCTACATTTGTAGGGTTTCTAGTCTTTTTGTTGACTCTACCAGCACCTAGGTAATCTTCCAATGTATTCCTTTGCTGCTTAGGCTACTTTCTTGCATTTAAAATTTAGAACTCTGACGGTAAAGTTCTTTTGCATTGTTCTGTCACTAAGCATTCCACAGTCGTGGTTTGGAAGTTTCTGTTACCTAAGAGTTTATAGAAATTTTTTTTAAAACAATTAAAATAGCTGGGGAGCTAGCTCAGCGGTCTAAGTGCCTGCCTGGCAAGCGCAAGGTCATGAGTTCAATCCCCGGTGCCGCAAAAAAAAAAAAAAAAAAAAAAAAAAAATTAAAATAGATCATGTTTGTGTATTCATATCTTTGTGGATGATTTCTAGTTTTATTGTTGTATCCTCAGATGATATGGTTGGTGTAATATCTGCTTTTGAGAAGTTAGGAATTTTTCTGACCTAACATGATTAATTTTTATAAATATTCCAGAAATAGTTAAAAAAGGTAAGTATACTTTACAGAAAAAAGTAAAGCACATATTTATTCATTATGTATTGGTATTCTTTATTACCCTCTATTTTCTTATATTTTGTTGACCTGAGACAAAACCAGAGGTATACTGTTATTTTTCATTAAGACTATTTTTATACCAAATTATCCTTGCATTTTCTAGCAGTTTTTACTTCATGTATTTTGATGCAATGGTATTTTGTGCAAAAATGTTGATTATAGTTTTTAAATGTACTCTTTACCAACATAAATTTACTCTATTAACTTGTGTAATATGTTAAATACAGTGCTCTCTGCCTTGTGTTCCTTTTGGTCTGCTCTCTTTTCTGTTCATTACTGGAGGTTGAACCCAGAGTGTTTGCACTGGGCTATATCATCCAGCACCATTTTATTTTTTATTATGAGACAAAGAATCGCTAAGTCACTAAGTTGCCCAGGCTGGGCTTGAACTTCTGTACTCCTCCTTCCTCAGCTTAGCAGAGTGCTGGGTTTACAGGAATGTGCCACCATCCTCAGCTTTGATGTGCTCTTAATAGTAATCTGTGGGGACTGTCTTTCTGACATACATAGTTCTATCATAGTGCCTGACACACAGAGACTCAACCAGTGTTGCTGAAATGCAAAGACACTGGAATCTAGAAGGCACATTAAACCCCTGTGTATTTGGGTTCCAAGGAAGACACGAATGTTGGCTCCTTCCATTCCCCTCAAATGATGAATTTTCCTATGGGAAAGTTTGAGTCCTCTCATCAGCCCCAACTAATTCAGCAGAAATTCCAGAATGCTACCCTGTAATAAAAGGCAACTGCAGTACTAAATCACAGCCATTTCAAACTCCTTAATGCTGGCTATGAGTGTGAAGTAGAAATTGGGTTCTGAGGACACAGCAGAACACAACACCAGGAGTGTCACACAGGAGCTGTGGAAGCGGACATTGAGAGACAGAAGAGGGAACATAGTTAAGGGTCTGGGACAGAATGTACAGCCGCAGCGAGCAAGATGGTAAGGAAAGGACTCACAGGGATATTTGAAGAGGGTGGTAAAGCACTACTAAAACCAGCAGCGATTGGACAATGAGTCTCTGCAGAGGGTTAGGGTCTGAGAGGTTCTCACCACTTAGACTAGGAGTGACAGGGATTACAGAAGACAGCAGGATCAGAGCTTGCCCTGTGAGGGAGGCTGGGGCTGCTGGGCACTGCTCAGGGACCCCCACATGCAATACAGCCTGAGGGCTTCATGTGTTACCTTCTTTGTCCTGCAAAACCCCCTCCCCAGATCCCCACATGTGGCATCACAGGTGTGAGAGGGTCCCATGCCCAGAAAGGACAGCAGGCTAGGTCTCAGGCAGCTATGGCCTTCAAAAAAGCTGTTTCTGTCTCATCAAATTTGGATAGGCTCTGGTATAGTTGATTTGCAAATGCTTTCTAATTGATTTGTCCACAGCATGTGATTAAATTAATTTCGAATAAGTTTCTATAATACAGATTTAGGTTGGATTAAAAATATCAATTCCAAGCCATGTGTGGTAGCATGCAACCTAGTCCCAGCACTCTGGAGGCTAAAGTAGGAAGATCAAAATGTTGAGCCCAGTTTGGACAACTTTAGTGACTTAATGAATCGCTTTCAAAATAAAAAAGGAATGGGAATGTAGCTCGAGTTGAAGGCTTCGGGTTAGCCCCCAATACTGCAAGAAAAACCAATGTAAAAGAAAAATGATTCCAATGAAAACTTCTCGCCATTGTGACACTGAAACAGGGCCCACCAAGGGACAAACTGCCTCCCAGGGCCCATCTGGTCAGGGAGAGAGCACATACTTCGGGCTGTTGGATGTTTGCGGTCAGTTTGAGAAGGCCTCACAAACCCACGTTTTGCTTTCAGCTCCTTGTGTTACCCTTATGCTAATGATCTAAGAATGTGAGGCTTTGAGAGAGCAGAGAGATTCCTGGTCCCAGTTGCTGGTTGTTTAAAAATATTTTGTAAGCTCAATGCCTGCCTGGATGAACAAACAATCCCAAGTACTGTTCCAAATGTGCAGAAGTGATCTGATGGCAAAACCGGGACAGAGAGATAGACCCAAGATTCAGAGAAAGAGACGGACAGATAGAAATGGAGCTTAATGGAGAGCAAGGCAGAGAGACAGAGAAAATATGCCCACTTCCACTACTGTAGATCATCTAAATCCTACCACAAAAACAAAATGATTTCCATGCTTTCGTGAGGATGAGTCTTAATTTAATCAGTTATTTGGAGCACTAGTGACATCATTTCCAGCACTTACTGATGCGAAGAACATTAATGACATACTTACTGATCCCTTAGCGTTTGTGTGACAGGTTAGGTCTAAAATGTCCCCCCACCAAAGTATCATGTGTTCAGAGGTGTTTTTGAAAAGTGATTAAGTCACAGAAGTGCTATACTTATTGCAAGGTTAATCCAACGGTGAGTTCATAGTTGAATGTGTTGTAAGATGGGGCATGATCACAAGAGGAGGGTCACAGGGGATGAACTGAAATGGTATATTCTCGTCCCTG
>RJWT010051759.1:0-10650 GCA_004365215.1 Cuniculus paca
CTTCATGCTTGCTAGGCAGGCGCTATGCTGCTGTTGCTCAAGAATTAGAAAACGCCATATTAAGATGCTGATTCTTCCTAAAGCGATCTAAAAATTTAATGAAATCTTGAGAAAATATCACAAACATTTTATGGAAATTGCCAAGCTGATTTTAAGTTTCATATAGACATCAAAGTGACCTAAATCTCCAAGATGATGTTAAAAAAATTTAAAAAAAAAATCCAAAGCCTGGTTTTAAGCCTTACTCTAATCAAAACAGTGTGGTATTTACATTACAACAGCCAAGAAAGATCATAAAGAAAAAAGTCAAGAAATAAAGCCACACACACAAGACAATTGATTTTCAGTAAAGCTGCTTCAATGAGAAAAGGATTTTCAATAAATTGCACTGGAACAAATATTAAATATATATAAAAATCCTCATCTCCTAAAGCATCATACACATATTAATTCAAGGTGAGTGACAGACTTAAATGCAAAAACAAATCTGTAACATTTCTGGGGGAAAAAATAAGGAGTATTCTTTGGCCAGCAGGTACACACTGATTACTTAGGATACAGGAAACACTTTTAATTTTAAAAATTCATAATTTGGATTTTATGAAAATTCAAAACTTTTGATTATCAAATCCACTATAATAAAACAAATACAAAAGCTACTGCTAAGGAAAAAGTATTTATAGGTGAATAATTTGACAAATGATTTGCACTCAAAATATGTATTAAACTCCTATAACTCATCTTAAAATGTCAGCAATAATATGGATTTATGTTACAGAGGACAGCTTAATGCAGACTAAAATGTGTTCAACATCATTAGCCATCTGCAAAATGCAAAATAAAACACCAACAGATGCTATTTTATACCTACACAAAAGCTAAATTTAAAAATCTTGATATTTAATATTGTCTATGAGATAGAACCATCAGAACTTGTATATATTGCTTGTGAAAATATAAAATGCTATGAGTATTTTGGGGGGAAAAAATTTGCAGCCTCTTGTGAAGTTCAACACACACTGTTTCATGACCCAGCAATTTTACTCCAAGGTGGGAAAATGAAACATGCCCACAAAAGCATTTAAGTGAATGTTCATTTTTTTAAAAGCCCTGTTCATAATACCCCAAAACTAGAAATAACCTAAATGTTCATTAACAGATGAAGGGATAAACAAATCTGTGATATATTCATCTAATGGATCACTGCAGAACTGAGGAACAAATTATACTGACACTCAAAATAGAAATGAATCTCACAAACATGAGTGAAAGAAACCAGACTCAATGATTCCATTTAGGCAATGCTCTAGAGCAGGCAAGATAGTTGCTCCATTGTGATGCCAACTGGGTTGCTGCTGGGATATAGGGCAGTTGTCACCTGGGAGGGAGAGGAAAGCTTCCTAGAATACTGGACAGCCTGGGTCTCCACGAAGCAAGGTTATTCGGCCTGGGTGACCATTTCTCACTACACACTGAATTGTATGGTGAAGAACTGTACATTTTACTAAACAGGAATTAATGCCTCAAAACATTTAGTCACAAGAAAACTTTGAATCTTTTTTGAATAATTTAATGACTACAGAAACAGAATTCAAGTGAACAAATTTCAAGCTTAACCATTTTTTAAAGGACACTGTACTGCCCTATGGCATTCAGAAACAAAAGAAGCCATAACTTCTGATAAAACACCATCTAGGCAAATGCAATAAAACACCAGCTAGGGGAAGACCTTCCTCTGCAGAAATCTCAACCAACCCATGAAGGGCCCAGAGCAAAGGAGAAGAAAGTCCCCCCACTCTTTTGAAAGAGCTGCTTTATACAAATCATGTCAGTTGCACTTCTCACCCCAGCACCCCGTTCCGGAAAGTCCTGCTCTTCCATAGACTCAAGGATTCCACAGATTCTCAGCACTTCTGCAAACTGAAATCTTCACTTCCATTCTCTCATTTACAGTAACTGGAAGTTACATTAACAAAACAAAGCCTTGGCCCACCGGGGAAAGGACAATGCAGTAAACCTCACCCACGGGGACTCTAGGAGGCATTCTAAATTGCCATTTAATTGAGTAATTCTCATAGCCCGGAATGCAGATGCAGTAAGGGTGGAAACTTAAGCAAGGCTTTGCTCACGGCACTCATTGTTTACCCCGGAGGACTGTGTGGTCTGCTTCTCCTCCCCAAATCCATTTGTCTGCCTGTATTGATTTTCAAAAGGCTGATTCAGTACAAACAAGAAGATTCATTTCTCAGTCCTTGGAATGTATTGCTATAATGATGAGGCTCAGTGGCTTTGTCTATATGATTGATTGAGGAAAAGATATGTTCGGTCCAAGTCACCTCAGTATTTCTGCATCCTTGTCACCCATGGGGTCAGAGTAAATTAATTCTTTTGTGAGTATTATCTGATGACCTACTAAGTGTGACAGGGGCACAAAAGGAACTAATCCAGGGAATAAAATGGGGCATATAAAATACTAGGAGCAAAGTGGGGAGTTTTATACTGTATTCACAGAAGCTAGCCCATCCCCAGGTTCGGAATGTGGCAGTTCAATGAGTAAGTGTCTCAAGTCATTCAGTACAGGAGTGGGCAGACTTTCTCTGTCAAGGATCAGACAATAAATATTGTAGGTGATGCTTGGGTTCCAGATAGTACTATTCCACCATGCTGTCACAGCCTGATGAGACAGCCACGGACAGACAACACATAATGAACACCAAGCCAGGCTGTGCCAGTAAACCTTTATTTATCAGAAATTTACAAAATGACACCAACAATTTGTTCTCGGTCAATCCCTGCAATAGGTTGCTACAGGACACTGGAGAAACAGGAATTAAAAATAACAATGCTTCCTCTGGCTAAAGGGGCTCCTCAGTAAAGATGTACTAGGAGTGGGCTTTGGAAATTGGAAGATTAGGCTATGCCAAGAGGAGAAGACAAAGCAGAAACAAAGCTGGGTAACAGTCAGGTAGCGAAGGGAACAAGCAGGGTGTCAGACTCGCCGAACTGTAGTTGATCATGGGGAATTCAGAGAGGAAAGCAGGCAGGGCCAGAGCAGAGAAGGTCTCGAACACCAGGAGCAGTGCCTGAACTTTTTACTTTCTAGACTTTGTAGTTGACTGGGCTTTCCTTTCACTGAAAGTTTTCAAGCATCACATTATGGACACGATATTTATTTCTAACTCGTGTAATACCTTTCAACCATTTTTGCTAACGTGTACATTATAAAACCAACTACAAAAGTGGTATCAAAGCAAATAGAAGCTGAAGTGGAGTAATCCCTTTGGACGTCCAGGGGAGTGCTCTGAGTAGTCTCTGGTGCACACTTCGCTGCCGTGCCTCACAGCAACATTTCTGAAGTACGACCTGTGAAACCATAAGTCACTCCACAGAATGCTGACAAGAAAATTTTTTTTTAAAAAGGTTTGGCAAATTCAGGAAGACCTACAATTTAAGGAAAGGCAAACATGGTTCCTTCACTGCATACTTCTTAGGGTCTTTAGCTCATTTTGAGAATGGGCAATATGCACTTTAAATTTAAGAAGGTGTTATATGCCGCACTCTCAAAATTTAGCTGACATTTAGTTGTAACATGAGGGTCACTTTATATGTACTTTTTTAATTGCTTTGTCTATATAGAAGTCTATAATGAGACCAGTTCCATAACGGCAGGGGTGGTGCCTGTGATCACTCATTACTGTCCCAGGCACGGAGACATCTGATAATCACTTGTTGGTTGCCTGACTGGATGGCACTGTCAGAATCTATTTGGCCAACACGCCTCTTACAGGACCCACAGTGAATGCACCTGTTTTTGCACCTGTCTCAGTTCCTCCCTTCTGCATGACATGAGGAAAGCTGCCCAGTAGGTTGGGAAGATAGCAACCCACATGGATTGAGGAGTAGGCAAGATGTAAGGAACAAAGTCATGTAACTGTATAGGCACTGTCACAAATCTGGACAGAGGATTGGGCCCTGAGGAGTAGCACAAAGATAACTTAAGAAGTGATCAGAATGGCTCATCTGTGCTGTCACCATAAAATGAAGAGAATGAGGATGGCGCTTGGTATCTCAACCATTCTGCAGATTCCCCAAGGGTTGGCAGGGCAACCTTCTTGCCCATGGGGTCTCTCCCTTCAATGCCACTGACATAAAAGTTGGAATTTTCAGTTGTGATAGGGATGCCACTAGGGTCCATCTTCACACTCAGCAGAAAGTATCACTAGATGGTGAAAAGTCTCAGTTTGTGGCCCTCCCTGATGGCTGGTGGTGTTGGCCTGCATGCGTTTAGAAGGCTCCTGAGACAGAATCTCAGCCAGAGGGAAGGATGCCATCCACTGAATTGTGAGCCAGTCTTTCCCACACCACCCACATCCTTGAAAACTCATCACTCTCCAGTTTAGGGGTTGGCAAACTTTTTCTGTAAAGAGCCAGATAGTAAATATTTTAGGTTTTGCAGGCCAGACCATCTCTGTTGCAATATTCAATTTGTCTGTTTTAGTGAAAGCAGCCAAATGCAATATATAAACACATGGGTGTGGCAGTGTTCCAATAAAACTTTATTTACAAAAACAAGCAGCTGGCATAAGATGCCCGGCAAGCCCTAATTTCTTTGAACCCAGCCCTGATTCCCTCTCCACTCATTTCATGTGAGAGTTACCTAATCTCATACATCAAAAAATTCTAAGGCAGTGCTTCTCAACTCTGGCCAAACCTCAGAACAATTAAATCCAAATCCCTAGGTGGGACCAAAGCATCAGGATTCTTTCAGTCTCCCCAAGGGCACAAGTATGCAGCCCAGGAACAGACACTGTGGCTTCTGCTTCCCCTTTCTGCTGGGAAGTTGCATAACAGAACTCCAAGACACCCCTGCAACAACCTGCTTCACAGGCCGGAAGTATCCATTCCACACATCTCGGCATGGGAACTGAATTTTCCCTGGAAAGTTTTCAAATTGTTTCCTGTGTGGGCATGCTACAGAGACAACCTACTGTGAACTCCCTGAGAGGTGGCCTGTGCTTCTCTTTATACTCATTTGTCACTGAACCTGATGATAAGAGCAACTTATAAAATCCAGCCTGAAAGTTGATACCAAATTCACTCTGCAGCAACACAGGGCCTATTCAGTAAGTTACTGTATTGCTCAGGCCTCTCCAGAGAAAGGGAAGAGAGAGATAAATAGGTAGGAAAGAAGGTTGTGGGTAAGGAGGTCAATACATAGAAAGAACAGGATAATCATGCATAGGATAACCTTATATTCATACATTGCTTATGTGTGCCTCAGTCTTCTCAGCTGTAAAACTCCTGCACTACTGTGTAGCAGCTTCCTACCACAGCATCTGGCCAACATAATATAAGCAAGAGGCAAGCACAATGCTGGGCTTCATCCCACTTACAAGGCTCAGGGCTCTCCCACTCCATCTGAAGGCTGTCTCCTTCCCAGTGGGCTCCTTGGCCTTTTCCTTCATGGTATTCACCCTACTGAAATCCTTAGAGGTTGTGTTTCCATGGTGACTCCCACTAAGGGGAAGGAAGACACAGGCATCCCTGGATTTCTGGAGATATTAGCACCTTGTCAGAGACAGCAGTCCCTTTCTCGCCCCTGTACCCTTGCTAGTCCAGGACAGTGGGATGAATGAATGGTTAAATCTTCCATATCTGTACCTCCTAGGAAAGCATTTCCATGTTTCACCACCAGCTAGGAAGACCCTTCCCTCTCCACCTCCACAAGTTAGTTCCCAGCCAGGAGAGGAATCAGATTCCCATACAGAGCCTCTTTCTGCTTGGATTCACCCTATGTCCCTTCACAAAGCAAGATACCAGCCAGGCAAACCGATGTGGCCATAAAAGCAAGAGCTTGGGAGCTGGATGCACAGAGATGACACCATGCTTGCTTTCTATGGCATCCTTACATACTCACAATCTGCCTTCTGTTTCTGTCAAGTGACAGTAGTGACCCTGACCTCTTCCGGTCTTCCTGAGCATGCAACGGGATAAAATACACAACAGCAGTGGGTAGAGGGCCTGCAGCAGGCTCCTTGTCTGTTTTGGTTTTCTTCTCTTTAGCTTACCTTTTCCCCTTCCCTGCTCTGGGATGATGGCCAGTTTTTTACAACTTAGATTAGAAAATAAAAATTAATAGGAATATTTGTTCTGAATGAGCCAAGTAAATATCTAACTCCCTGTGCAAGTGTATCCTGTGTGAAAGTGACATATATCACTACTCAGCCAAGGCCCTCTCCAAAGGTCTAGTGCCATCTGGTTACTGCTCAATAATCTCATTTTCTCTTCATATGTGAAAATTGATTTCTAAATGACCTGTTCCAGAATATTTCTAGGTATTAACATTACAGTAACTTACTTAGAATTCCCCAAGTGTCACAGTTCCTTTAAAAAAGCAGATAATTAATATCCTTCTCCCAGCCATCTGGAATCTCCAGCCTCTGAGAATATTCAAGTCCAAGTACTAATGGGCTCCTTAACAAGCCACTTACACAGGCCTTGGACCGCTGCCTGCTGCAGGCTAGCCGGCCCCTTGGCATTTAATTCGAAGAGCCTCAGATTAGAGTATCTAACTGCAACACACTGGATTCAAATCCCAGCTCTGCTGCTGAGCCGGAATCTCTTAGTTCATCCATAAAATGGGTTCGCAGCCACCCACATGATAGTGCAGTCGTACTGAAGAATAAATGGACAAAGGATGAAAAGCACTCAGATCAGTGCCTTACATACAGTAGCGGATTCAACTATGTAAAGCTGTCTTTTTGTGGGTCAAAAGTGATTATACCTTGGAGAGTTCATCTGGCTCCACCAGGATTTCAAAAGATGACAGCAGGCACTATTGTGACAGAGTTGCTTGACAAGGAGGCAGAGAAATGCTTGCAAAGGCAAGAAGAGGACAGCATTGTCTCCCACATCTGAGCCTTCAGTGCCTACTCCAGGTCCCCCAGCCTCATCTTCCCACAGTGCAGTGAGCTTCTGGAAGCATTCAGCCACCCTTGTACACAATCCTCCCAGGCCTTCCCAGTGACCTAGGACATAGCAAGGGCTTCTTGGAACAGACAAGGCCCTGCACTCTGGTCTTCCACATCGACCACTAGCTTCAGTCCTCATTTCTCCATGATCCTCCACCTGCATGGCCTCTGTTTGTCCATTCCTATGCCAGACATTTATGCCAGCTTCTAATACACAGTCCTCATTCCCCCTTGAACCCAGCCCGATTATCATGTCCTTGGGGCACCCATTTCTGCTTTCCCTGACTGGGGATCCCTTGAGTACTCTTGAAGTCTCACAGGACTGTACTGTATAGTACTTATCCCAAAGTGTCACAGTCCACTTATATGAATGACTATTTGGCTGATAGGGCCTCACTCTACAGCGTTTGCAGGAAACATAGCTGCTTGTGTGAGTGCTGCTATGTTCTCAGAACTTAGTGCAGAATGTGGTACGGAACAGTTATTCAGTGAAAATTACTGAAGGAATATGAAGGATGAGCTGAGGGAAAGTCCGCCTACATCAACGCTTTCCGGTGGCCCCCAGGGTATAGCAAGAGCTTGGAGGGGCTAAGGGCAGTCCACAGTGAGCCAAGCACTGACGTGGAGAGGTAAGAAGGATGTTAGGAGTCCGGGTAGAGCCCAAAAGCCTGGGCAATTATGGGGATATTATGGTTGCCGTTTAGTCTAATGGCCTAAGGGGACTTCATGAGGCAGCCAGAAATTCCTCTGTAAGTTTCAACCAAAGTCAGAAAAAAGCCCTCAAAAGGAGACATTAGACTAATGGACACCTACCCTGGCTAGATCTCTTGTTCATTCTTTCATTTACTGAATTGCTTCTGGAGACCTTCTATGCATTGCTTTTGCCCTTGTGCCCCAGCAGCCAGATGAGCCTTTTAAAATTAAACAAAGCTGTCATTACCTTGCTTAAGCAATGATCTCCTTTTGGTGTGGAATAAAACTCAAGGTTATACTTGATCTAGCTGTCTCCTACCTCTCTAGTTCAATAAAGCAGACTGGCCATCTCTGGATCTTCAAAGAGGCAATGCTTATTTCCACCTACATCTTTGCATTCATTGTCTATGCTGCCAGAAAGGCTATTCCCGCCAAGCCTTTGTGTAAATGGCTTTACATATTAGCATAAATGCCAGCTTCACAGCAGGGTCTTCCGTAAATACCCCTGGTATATTTATCCAATTGCTGCCAAGCCCAGCACTAATAGAACTGTGTGATGATGGGCATATTTTATATTCACACTGTCCAACACAGTAGCCATCAGCTATGAGTACATGAGATTCACTACTGTGATGAAAGAACTGACTTTTAAATGTTATTTCCTTTTAATTTAGCTTTAAATAGTCATAAATGGCTCATAGCTACCATATGAACAGGCCCACTAACCAGTTTTAGCTTATTTTCTTTATGGAAATTATATGTAATTATTTCTTTATTAGTTCATAAATTTACTGCCTATCTGCACTCAGAAACTTGAGCCCCTTATGAATGCAGAGGCCTTCTCTGGCTTATTGATAGTTAGAAGCCCAGTGAATGGCAGCCGGGAGGCACTCCATTATGATTTGCCAAAGTAGGCTTTGTCAAATCTGTGTTGACCGCAATTACATTGGTAGTAATCCACTCAAGAGCAGAGGATTCCTTCCCAGGATTTACATGCCCAAGCAATTGGGAGATATCCCACGTCTGTTATGACTGAAGGTAAAACTACTTAGGCTTACAAGGGCTTGTCTTTTCTAGTAGAGTAGATTTAAGGTTATTTGAATAATAAGCTTGTGCCAAATCAACTGTAACAAGATTTATTTTCTTGAGTGTGAGGAAGAGGAGTTGTAACACCTAAGGAGAAAAACTGCATATGGGAGTGTGTCACACATGTAAGCAGCATCTGTCATTTCTACTAAATAAAAAAAAAAAGGCAAA
Organism: Cuniculus paca; assembly: GCA_004365215.1. Taxonomy (NCBI): domain Eukaryota; kingdom Metazoa; phylum Chordata; class Mammalia; order Rodentia; family Cuniculidae; genus Cuniculus; species Cuniculus paca. The sequence goes on from RJWT010051759.1 coordinate 8,922, forward strand.
TGTAGATAAAGTTGCTCTGGTCTGGTCAGCATCTCTTTCTTTGCTTCAGTAACAGCACTCTGATTCTCCCCAGCAAGACAGACTTCTAATCAAGCAGCCCTATCAGCCACAATCTGATCAAGTGCACACAATCCAGGCTCTCTGTATTCAGGGAATACTGTAAATGTTGAGAAGCTAAGGTTCCCACAGTACTTTTCAAGGGACACAAGATGTAGAGTTGCTGCTTTGGGCTGCCCATGGCTATCTTGCATGTCACATGGACACTATCCTTCTGAGAACACAGCCCAGCAAAGACAGACAGACTGCAGTCCCAGTACTTGGGAGGCTCAGGCAGGCAGATCATGGCAAGTTTGAGGTCAGCCCGGGCTACGTAGTGAATTGAAGGCCAGCCTGAACTATATAATGAGACTCTATCTCAAGAAAAGAAAGAAAGAAAGAAAGAAAGAAAGAAAGAAAGAAAGAAAGAAAGAAAGAAAGAAAGACAGACAGAAAGACAGAAAGACAGAAAGACAGACAGACAGGCAGAGCAAGCCAAGAGCTGGCAAAGAGTGAAGTCTGATCAAGTGATTTAGGCCAAATGATTAATGGGTTATGATAAAAGGTGGAATCACATGTTGGAATGACCAGATAAGTAAGGCAACACCCTGTCATTTGCTTCTGACTTGACTTGGGTAGCAGAAGTCTTGACAAAATGTTCAGAAACACTGAAGTCAACACTTGGGATAAGGTGGGTCTCCCTTGCCCTTAGTGCTCTTTACCTAGGAAAGAGAAACAATCTATTTAGGTTAGTGAAGATGTTTCATTAGGAGTTATATGGAGGTGCTTGGTGGAATTCAAAGAACTGAATTCTGACAGGCCTCAAGGTCTTGTAAGCAGAAGCAAGAAATACTGGGCATCTAGGAAAAATGCCTTCACTCCTCCTTCCTGCTTCTCTCTAAGTGTTTTGTCACAATCTCCCCTCTGCAGATTTGCTTTTTTGGTGCACTGGCTGACATAGCAAAAGAGGAATACTGATAATTTCTCCATGTTTACATCTTTCTACTCAGAGAATAGCATAGTTTAGTGAAAATTTTCTAACCAATTCTCAAACACTAGGAAAAAGCAAAGGTAGTGGTTGGAAAGAAGCAGGAAGCAATGAGTTTGAGTTCTAGAAACATCGTTCTTGAGACCCAGATTCATGGGGGAAGGGGCTACTGGGGTAGGTATCATTGCTAGTCTGGCAGAGAACGCAAAAGCTGTCTACCATATATGAATTCGTTAGTAAGAATAAATTTATTGCTCCATGGCTCACACACTCAAGAACTGTAAGTTGAATATAAACATTTGGCCTCCACATAAAAATCACAAAACTAGCTTCTAAGACTAACCATCTAAATTGAGATCCTTTAGTGTCTGATGCTTAAATTTTTTTGATCCAGGTAAAATTATCTTCTGAATTTGAATCCATAACTGAATATGAGATGTAAAGGAATAGAAAATAAAATAAAAAAGAATTGGAAATAACTAGGGTACTTGAGTCTTAGAGCATGTTTTATGCCTAACAACAACCCTCTAACTACAAGACATATTTTGGAGCTATATATTAGCAGTAATAAACTGCATTTAAATTATCTAAGTTGTTCTTCTTCAAAGGAACTGTGTTTCCAATAGACAAAAAAAGGTTATTTTTTGCAAAGCTCAGTATAAGTGAGAAATAAGTCAACGCTAGTTTCCACATCATAATAACTTT
>RJWT010051760.1:0-10656 GCA_004365215.1 Cuniculus paca
AATCATCAGAATTTCTGAAGACCTAACAGTTTCAGCAATGCTGACAAGTCCAACTCCAAATTCTCCTTTGAGGTTTAAGGCAAACTCTTAGCTGCAAGCCCTTGTAAAGACAAAAAGAAAATTAAACATTTCCAACACACAATGGTACAAAATAAACATTTCCATTCCAAAAGGCACAAATAGGATGTAAAGGAATGGGATCAAAATCTAACAGACCAGATATTAAATCCTATATCTTGACGTCCAGCACCAGGGCAATCTGTGGCAAGATGTGAACTATAAAAGGCTTTGTTGGCCCTACCACTCTGGCAGTGTTGGTGGTTGTAGCCTTCACTGCTTCTTTCTTGGGCCAACTTGGCTCAGATGATCCATGTTCTTGGCTTCTCCAACTTTCTGGGGTCTGACCTGTACTTTTGACTTCATACTTTCACCTTCACACACTGGCCTTGAAGGAGGCATACTGGTAGCCCACCAGATCTTCTTCTGAAACCTGGGTGGAAGCCTTGCTGACCCTACAACTTTCACATTCTGCAAGCACCTAAAATCAGCACCATGTAGATGACACCAACGTCTGTGGCCACCTGGAGCAGTAACAAGGCTTTCCTCTCTTGACTGTAGGAGTAAAGTGCCTGGATTACCGAGCACTGTGACTCTGATCTGGAGGAACAAATGCTCAATGCCACCACTATTCTGAAATATGGTGTCCTTTTCAAAGCAGTCTTTCACCTTTGCAACACTCAGGCTATCTTTTCTACTATCCACCTTCAAAGTACTTGGCTTTTTAATGCTAATTGTCTCAGCAACCAGGTTCTCTACTCTGTCTTTGCAGTCAGCAACTTTACTGAAGTTTCCTTTTTGGTTACCCTCAAAATGATCAGTTTGCTGAATCATCAGGTCTTGATTTTCAAGGTATAGCAGGCTAAAAGCCCTAACAGTTCCCATGCCACTGCCTCGACATTAAACTACCTTGAAAATTTCTACCACTCAACTCATTAGTCCACCACCCTAAGCTCTATCTCCCAAAGTCTCAAGGTGTGAGAAAAATGTAGATAAATTTTCTGCCAAAGCATAACACACATGGACTCATGGCTGGGAGTCCAACTGTCACTGCAATCCTTGTCCCCAACTGAAACCTCCTGAGTGTGGTCTATTAGCAGGAGCATTCCTATCAACATTCTAGTCTTCTGAACTCTGCCCAGAATCTCCCAATAAGTTTGGCTCACAGTATTCCAAGGCTGCATCATCAGAAGGCATCTCTAAACCTTTCCAAACTTCCAACAAGCCAGTCCCAAAGGCTTCTAAATCACATGGCTAGAGAGGGTTGCTATGGTAAACAGAAACACTGAAATGACACCCAGGATTTGGATGAGCACTAACTAGGAATCAATTGTTCCTGAAAACGTCAGGCCCTGATTGCTGGTGGTCAAGGGCTTCTAGGAGTTAAGCATGCAGGAAGTACAGAGGCAGAATGGCTTGTCAATTGGGGATTGGTTTTTACATCATAGTGACTAGCTATGCACCACAGTGATCAGCTGTTTCTAAAAACAAAAGTAACAGGAACTGTAATCAGAACTATTACCTGGGCAACTAACAGACAGAAGTATATTGGCTGAGGGGTACTTTCTGCCACAGTGTCACATCAAGGACCTCATTTTTCTGATGCCAAACTCTACTGTAGTTACTTTCTCATTACTTGGACAAAATACCTGACACCTGCAAGTTAAAGAAAAGGTTTATTTTAGCTCAGTTTCTAGAGGTTTCAGTCCACAGTCAATTGGCCACACGACAGGGCAGCATGGAAGGAGAAATAATCTGTGGCATGGCAGGCTGAAAATGGCCTGCAAGCCAGGCATGGTGGCGCATACCTGTAATCCCAGCACTCAAGAGGCTGAGACAGGAGGATTATTGCAAGTTCGAGACCAGCCTGGGCTACAAAGTGAGCTCAAGGCCAGCCTGAATGGCAGAGTGAGACCCTGTCTCAAAAAGACAAAAAAACAAACAAACAAAAAATAAAAAGCCTGCAGCAAGCCTTCCTTTCCCTTTTTATTCCATTCAGGCTATATGCCTGAGTTGAGTGCCACCCACACCCAGGGTGGGCCTTGCCATTATCTATTCCCAGAACTCTGGTAAACTAATCAGTGGACAAACTAGTTATCACAAACCCCATTATCCAGTATCATAGACCTGTGATACAGCCATTTCCCAAAAGCCCTATCTATGAATGCATGAGACTGCGGGGTAACATATAAACCATAACAAATGGCAAAGTTGACCAATATAAAACCCCCAATAAACTCAATGCAAAAGTTGGAAAACCCTAAATCCATGTATTCTTCCACTTAAAATGAAGTGCTGCTTTGTATGGTGGTGCATACTTGTACTTCTAGCACTTTGGGAGGCTGAAGCAGGATTATAAATTTGAGCCCCTCCTGGCCCATACTTAGCAAGAGTCTATCTCAAAAACAAATGAACAAAAACAGGGCTGGAGTTGAGGCTCAGAGCAAAGGCCCTGGGTTCAGTCTCCAGCACTGAAGAAGAAAAGGTTCTAGCCAAACTCAGTTGTAAAGAAGGGGAGAAAAAAAGTAAAGTGAACCACTATAAATCGAAAACTGCTTGTATATAGAAATGTAGAATTTTGTACCTTGATGTTTTTCTTGTTTTAAGATCAGTTCTTGTTACATAGTTCAATCTAGCATTGAACTTACTATTCAGCTGAGGATGGCCTCAAACTTGAAGCAATTCTACCTCAACATCCCATATGCTGGGACTATACATGTGCACCACCATGCTCAGCTATAAATTGATCTTTATCCTGAAACTTTGCTGAATTTGTTATTTTTGTAGATTAAGATTTTGTACATATTAGGTTATAACCTATCTTCTAGGATAAGTTTACTTTCTTTCCAATCTTGATGCTTTTATTTTTTGATTCTGGTAGATACTTTGGTATACTGTCAAACTGGCCAGAGTAGTCATTTCCTTCCTAATTTAGAAGGAAAATTTTCATTAGTTTACCATAAAGTATATTACCTGCAGATTTTTCACAGATGCTTTTAGTTTATCGTGGGGGGGGCAGGGTTACCAGGAATCAAACTCAAGACTTCACACTAGCAAGGCAGGCACTATGCCACTGAGCTACATCCCTAGCCTGATGCTTTTTAATAATTTAAAGAAATTCCAGCCGGGCGTGGTGGCTCACGCCTTTAATCCCAGCACTCGGGAGGCTGAGACAGGTGGATCGTTGTGAGTTCGAGACCAGCCTGGGCTACAAGGTGAGCTCAAGGCAAGCCTGAACGGCATAGTGAGACCCTGTCTCAAAAACAGGGCTGGGGATCTAGCTCAGTGGTCTAAGCGACTGCCCGGCAAGCACAAGGTCGTGAGTTCAATCCCTGGTGCTGTGCAAAAAAAAAAAAAAAAAAGAAATTCCAAACTTCCTCTACTTTGATGACTATTTTTCATCAAAAAAGGTTATTCAATTTTTATGTCAAAAAACTGCTTTTTAGCATCAGTTAGGATTTTGTGTCTTTGTCCTTTATTCTTATTGATATGACACAATACAGTAAGAGATTTTTGAATGGGAAATCAGTCTGGAATCCCTGGGATAAATTTCACTTGATAGGATGGTATATAACCTTTTCTCCAAGTTATTGGTTTTGAATTGCTAATATTTTCTGAGGATTTTTCCATTTTGATTCATAAAAGATGACATCCTGTAGTTCCTTGTGATATTCTGCTCTCCTTTTGTTATTAGGATAATACAGAACGATTTGAGATGTGTTCCTTCTATTACTTCTTCAAAGAACTTGTGAAGAATTGTTAATTTTAGGCAGGCATAGTGCCACATGCCTATAATCCCACCACATGAGAGGCTGAGGTGGGAGGATTGCTGTAAATTCAAGGTCAGCCTGAGGCACACAGTGAGCTCAAGGCCAGCCTGAGTATATAGTGAGACCCAGTCTCAACAAACCAAAAACTAAAATTTTTATTTTAAAAGATAAAAGAATTGGAAAACTTAAATGTATGATGGAATTCACCAAAAAAGTCATGGGATTTCTGGATTTTGGGTCCTAATTCAATGTCTTTACATGTTACAGGTTTTTCTTATATTTTCTTCATTCTAAGTTAGTTTCAGTAGTTTATGTCTTCATATAAATTTGTGTATTTCATTCATTTAAAACAGGGCACATGTCTTAGTATCTTTTCTCATTGCTGAGACAAAATACCCAACATCCCAAATTAAAGGGAGAAAGGTTTATTTCACTCACAGTTTGTAGAGGTTAGGAGCAACAGTTCGTGGCAGCAGAAGACACCAAAAACAACAGTAAAAAGGGAAAACAAGCCTCTTTCTGCCCCTTTTATCTTATTCAGACTGTTGGGATTAGGGTGGTGCCAATTCAGTGGACCAATCCAGCAATCACTCATCCTTAAGCCCAGCACACTTAATCTCAGCATTGTACAATTCAATCACAAACTCTAGACACAGCTGCCTCTGAAAGTCACATCTAGAAGTGCATGAGGCTTTGGTGGCTGGGGTGAGGGGGACATCCAGACACAAACCATAATATCATACAATTGGATTGCTGTGTAGTATTTAAGTATTTATACCTTCTGGAAAATCAATAGTAGCACTATCCCCTCAATTCACTGTTAGTTTACTACTTAGAATTTTCTCTCTTTGTATTTCTTTGTTAGGCTAGCTAAACGTCAATTTTCTCAAAAGCAAGTTTTGGTTTTTCTCCACTTTTAGTTTTCTTGATAGTCTCTTATTTTTTCCTATTTTCAATTTTATTAATTTTTGTTCTAATTTTCATTCCTTCATTGTACTGAGCTTGGGATATGTTTCTTATCTTCTAGTTTCTTAAGGTGAAACACTAGGTTATTGATCTGCATTCCTTCTTCTTTGTTTATATAGTCATTTGTCTTTATAAATTTCTTCCTAATGGTTGTTATTGCACTCTCAAAATTCTTGGTATGATGCATCTTCATTTTCATTCACAGAAAAATATTTTTCTAATTTCCTTCATGATTTTTTCTTTGACTAGTTGTTTAGCAGTATATTTTAATTTCTACACACTTACGATTTTTCTCTTTTTGGTATCAATTTGTAGGTTCATGCTACTACGGTGAAAGTTTTTTTTCTTGCTTGCTTTTTGGGAGACAAGTTCTCCCTATATACCCTAGGCTGGTCTTGAACTTGTTTTTCTTGTGCTTCGGTCTCCCAAATTCTGGAATTATAGGTGTCTGCCAGGAGACTCACCCGCATATAACTTACTTTTTATGACTTCAATGTTTTAAAATGTGTTAAGTTAGGCATAGTGGCATGTCCAAAACTCAAGAGGCAGGAGGATCCTTGTGAGTTCAAGGCTACCCTGGGCTATAAAGTGAGTTCAAGTCCAGCCCAAACTGCATAGTGAAACTCTGTCTCAAAAAGACAAAAAACAATTTTTTTTTTGAGCAGGATATATTTATTGAGAGAAAGAAAGCTTCTGTCTGAGAGAGAGACAGAAGGGGTTTTTTTTGTTTTGTTTTGTTTTGTTTTTATTTTTTTTTTTTTTTTGCGGCACTGGGGATTGAACTCATGACCTCGCACTTGCCAGGCCAGCACTTATGCCACTGAGCTAAATCCCTGGCCCTTGACAAGAAACAATTAAAAATTTTTTTTTGTTGTTTTATTGACTTGTACTTTTATACTAGAATAAGTTCAGGAATATATATATGTTCTTATGTGGATGAATATAGTATCCAAAGAATGTCTCTTGCTGTCTGAGGTGGTACATGACTGTAATGCCAACTACCTGGGAAGCTGAGATAGGAAGACTGAAAGTTTAAGTGAACCTGGACAACTAGGCAAGACTGTATCAAAACAATTTTGTTTAATGGAATGGGGATGAAACTCAGCAGTACAGTGTCCCCGGGTTCCACCTTGAGTACAAAAATTCTCTTAAGTAGCTGGTCTACATTATTGTTCAAGTTTTCTTTTTTCTTGCTGATCCATCTAGTTTTCTATTCATGAAAAGTGGTAGACTGCTGTCTCCAATTATTATCATTCAACTGTGTATTTCAATTGTCAATAGTTCTGCTACACATTTCGGTATGCATTTTCTATCTAGGTACACATATAACTGTGACAACTGACTTTTATTATAATATAACCCTATTTATATCTTTAAGACTTTTAATTTCACTGTACTTTGTCTGATATAATTATGGTGAATCTAGCTTTCTAATGATTATTATTTCCATGATAAATCTTTTCGTATCTTTTTACATTCAACTTTTATCGTACACTTGTACATGTTTCCTTTTAGACAAAATATGGTTGGATTTTCCTTCAGTCTGCCAGTCTCTACTATTTAACTGGACTGTTTAATCCACTTACATTTGACACTATTGGTAGTTGCACTTATATCTTCCATTGTATTTTTAATTTAGTTTTTTTTTTTTTTTTGGTACCGGGTATCGAACTCATGACCTCGAACTTGGCAGGCAGGTGCCTAAGGCGCTAAGCTAAATCCCTGACCCTGTACTTTTAGTTTTTTATATATTGGATTTTCTCTATCCCTTTACTGACATATATATCATATTTTTATTGTCATTTTGAAACTTAATTCTATTATGTAGAAATATAATCAATGCTTTTTAAGCTGATCACATCAATTAACTCATGAAGTCCATTTACTAACCTAATAATTAGCTGGGGAGTTGGCACATTTCTATAATTCCATCAATCTGGAGGCAGAATCAGCTGGATTGTGAGGCTGGGGCAAGCCTGGTCTATGCAGAGTTCAAGGATAGTATTGACTACAAAGCAGGCCCTGTCTCCAAACCAAAAACAAACAAACAAACAAAAACAAGCAAAGTGAAAGCCAAACCAAACCCAAAACTAATAATTATACTCTTTTCTATGCCAGGGGTCCCTACAAACTGTTACTAGTCCATGGCCCTTTAGGAACTAAGCTGTAAAAGAGGTAAGCAGTGAGCAGAGCTTCATCTGTATTTATGGATGTTCTTATTTGCTTGTATTGCTGGCTGAGCTTTGCCTCCTGTTAGATCAGTAGCCAAATTAGATTCTCATAGGAGCATGTTCCCTATGGTGAACCACACATGTCAAAGATCTAGGCTATGCACTTCTTATGAGACTTTAGCGCTTCAGGATCTAAGATGGCACAAGAGGCAGTGATGCTATAAGGGTACAATTATAGAAGAGCAAACTTATGAACATGTTGTAGCAAAAGTTAAAAATCAATTAGTTGCCTGTGATTATGCTCCTGCTACTTGTCATGTAATCATCCTGCTAAATTTAATCAGCTTTGACTGTCTGCGTCCACCTGCTCCTGATAATGTGCTGGGTCAATTTGACTGTGTCCAGCTTGTGTTTTTCCTTAGTTAGAAGAGTATGTATTGTTTCCAACTTGCTTCATATTCGGGATACACTGGCCCAGTCAAGGACACCTTAAACTTTGCTTGCTTTACTCAAACCCCCTTACCTTGTCCCCAGGACGTTCCTATATTATGGTAAACAATTTCTTTTAAGTAAATCTTTGTAGAACTGGCTCGCCTGACAATATGTGACTTAATTTATGTAATAACCTGCCATCAGTCTTGTACTTTCTGCTTGCAAACTGTATTTAAACTGCACTCTGAGCTGACTCGTGGCTGGTGATCTGGATTCTGTTAAAGTTCTCCAGCCCGCTGCTGTTAGATCAATAAACATTGCCTTTGCACTTCTCAGTGTGAAGAGTCTTCCATTCACTTTGATATTGGTTTTTCTACAAAAATGCTAGTACTGGAGAGTGACTGCAAATATTTATTAACTTTAGCAGAGAGATTTGACTGCACAGACCATAATAAATTATTTGCAAATTTGTATCAAAACCCTATCAGTGAGTAACAAATGATACTAAGTTGCATATGGGGGCAGGCTTTATAGCAAGTGTGGTGATGTACTTCGATTGCACAACTACATCTGGTGACCAGGGTTAAGTTAGAATTCAACACTTATCTCAATTGATGGCCCACTCATTTTATTTACCATTCTGTCTACACTTTCCTGTAATGCACACTTGTCACAGTCACAGTTTTAGTAAACCCACATGGTAACCCTAGCCAAAATGTATTAAAAATAAAAATTACTGGTGAGCTTCTTTGAAAAGGTGGAAAACTCAATTATGGGATAGCAGAAACACTCTAAGACTGCCAGCAAAAAGAAAGCTACATTTAACAGAAAATATCTAGTCTTAAATTATGGGTTCACTGCAACAGGTGTTTCATATTCTTCAAGCCTATTTTGTTTAGATGTTTCTTATTTAATGACCCGTTTAATGACTGACTAGATTTACAACCCATCTTTCTTTCTGTACATCTCTGTATATTTTGTTTATAGAGCCTCCATTTTTTTTTAACAGTACAGCTTTGTTTGTATAGTACTCTATTTTCTGCTGATTGTACTATATGGTACAGTATCGTTTTTATATTCTGTTACACATTACAGTATTGCATGTAAAAGTAATGCAAATAAAAGCAAAGTCCTCAAGTTGGAGTTTCTGTTGACATTTCTTTGTTCTGAATCCTGCAATTTACATACTATATACAGTTCCTCATTTAGCAACCAATTCATTAACAACCTAGCTGCAGGAATGGAACTTGGTCATTAAATAAGGAATGTCTGTATAACATGTGCAGACTGGCCATCCAAACAAAGCCATAAAACTTTAAAAACTGCTTTGCCATGTGGAGACCAAGCACTCTGCATTAAGCCTCTGGACTTTTTCAAAAGAAAACAATGCGAACACAAAACAAAAGCAATTATCAAATGTATCTTTTACTGATAGCATCATTCTTTAGTGGCTAACTGCATTACTCAAGCTATGAAGCCCTTTACTACAGGTGCCTACTTTTTTTTCTTTTTGAGACAGGGTTTCACTATGCAGTTCAGGTTGGCCTCAAACTCACAGCAATTCTCCTGCCTCAGTCACTCAAGTGCTGGAATTGCAGGCGTGCGCTACCACGTCCCGCTAGGTGCCTACTGTTAAGGACATTAGTCATGAACTTTTCATAGAGGCTGCAATTCAAAAGGCAACACATGGTCTTTTTTCCAGTAGCACCATAACTAGATGAACTGATAAAATAGCAGAGAACACTGAGGTACAACTGTTAGTGAGGATTAATAAGCCACTGTAGTACACAATCCAGGTTGATGAGTCGTGATGTTGACAAGGCAACAATGCTTGTTTTAGTGTGATGTATTTTTCAGGAGGATGTACACAAGGCTATGTTATGTGTACTTTTTTTTTAAACCAACACCATAGCTGCAGAACTAATAAAGTATTTGATTACATATGAGGAAAACTAAAAGTTATTCTGTCTGTATATACACCAGTGGAACAATTATCATGACTAGACAGCTTTTTGGTTTCACTACTCAGGTCTAAGAGGTTGCTTCTAAAGATGAGTCTACACACTGTTTTCCATGGAGAAATGCTGGCTTGCTGAAAAATGTCACCTGCACTTATAATTACACAATATAAATATAATTATCAACCACATTAAAGTACATGCCCTTAACTCATGTTTGTTCATGCAGCTCTGTAAAGAGATGAAGAACACAAATATCTTGTCATATACAGAACTAAGATTGTTTTTTAAAGGTAGAACACTAGTCAGTTTTTGACTTACAAGAGCTGTATCAAAGATTTCTTTTAGAAAAATCAACCACTGGCAACACATTCCAGTGACAGAGAATGGGTCACAAAACTTGTCAACTTGTGACATACTCGACTTGTGCAAGGACCTCAATTTGTCACTTCAGGGGAGAATGACAACTGTATTCAAAATGGCAGATAAAGTGGTTGCAGCTGAGGGCAAACTGGAATTATGTAAGTGATGAATGAACTCTGTTTTTTTTTTTTTGATGTGTTTCAAACATTAGCAGGGACTGTGAAAGACAGAGTTAGGGCCTTCCTTCTCCAAGCTGGTACATGATCATCATCTACCTTGGCTTTCAAATGAGTTTCAGCATTACTCCCCAACTACAAAAGATCCCCGAACTGGGAAAGACTGGATCCATGGCCCGTTTGTGAATAAGTCAGGCAAATCAACTTTGTCTATGTTAGAAGAGGATAAACTACTTGAGATCACAAATTCCTTAAAAATGTGTTTGAGACAACTTCAAATTTTTGTGCGTTCTCAAAGTCAAGGCAGAATACCCTGAGACAGCCACAAAGGCACTGAAAAGCCTAATTCCACTTCCAAAAACCTATTATCTGTAAAGCGGAATTTTCTGCAACTCTAGCAACCAAAATGAGAGTAAGGAGTAGACTGAACATAAACAACACACTTTGGGTGTCATTATCGCCCATCATTTGCATATGGGACTGTCCAGTTGCAGAAAAACAAGCGTAAGGCTCCCACTAATTCTGCATTATGGTGAGTTATATAATTATTTCATTGTAAGTTACAATGTAATAACAGAAATAAAGCACACAAACATAATGCAATTGAGAAATTCTTGCTCAGTTGCCAGGTTACAATCAAACTTATGATCCTCCTGTCTCAGTCTCCCAAGACACTGGACTTACAGGTATGTGCCAACATAACTGTCTACTTACTGGTATCATAATTATTCCCTTCCACTAATTTTGGGTTTGAATTGCTCTT
>RJWT010051761.1:0-10654 GCA_004365215.1 Cuniculus paca
TTAAGGTAGTGTATTCAGTGAGACTTTTTATATTGGGGAGTGACATGATTTGATTAACAGCATCTTAGATAGAGCAATCTGAGAACGTTATGAAGGGTAGATTAGAGGGGGACGATAACTGGAGACTTGGAGATCAAAATGAAGTTGGAAGGTATAGTAAACCAGAGCTGATTAAATGTAGGCTAGAGGGAGCTGATAGCTAAACTAGTGGGAAAAAAGGGAACAAATCCCAGAAAATGTTAACTGTATCAATCAGAGTCTAATCAAAAGATGGAAGCCACACAGTGACTTGTATGGGAAAGTTTAATATAAATAATTATTTTAGGAAGGAATTGGGGTTATAAAAAATGTAGCTAGTAAGAAGTATGGATGGCTGGGGATTTAGCTCAGTGTCATAAGCACCTGCCTGACAAGCATGAGGTTGTGAGTTCAATCCCCAGTGCAAGAAAAAAAAAAAAGTATGGGAGAGCTCTAAAGAATATAAGGATAGCTGATTAAAGGAATGGCCACACTCACAGGTCTGAGATATAGTGTGCAAGCAAGAGTGTACAAGCAGAACTAATTAATAAATCAAAATTGTGATTTTTAAAAATTAGAAAAATAGATAAAACACTGGCTAAGTTGATCAAGAAAAGAAATATTAAGCACAATCATGATAACTAAGAAATGACAATGGGATATAACTATTCAAGCAGAAAAAAATTTAAACTTTGTCAAAAAAATTAAGACACTTCACAGATTTTGAAAGCCTAAATTGAATAGACAATTTCTTAGGAAAGTCTATATAATCAAATTTAACTCCACTATAGTAAAAAAACCTTAAACAGAGCAATTCTACAAAAGAAATAGAGTTGATAAGGAACTAGCTCACATCAAAAAAGTTATCATGCCTAGTTGGTTTCACAAAGGATTTCCCCCGAATCTTCAAAGACCAGATTGTCCGTGTTCTAGGAATTATTCTAGAACATTGAAAAAGAAACAACTCCTTAGTCCTTTGTTTAAGCAAGCATAAAACTGACACACCCACTAAAGATTGTACAAAGAAAGGAACAGAAAAATGCTATCTATGAATATTCAGGCAAAAATTCTAAACAAAAAACTTCAACCTAGCATGAATTCTGAAGAAAATTTATTGAATGGAGTCTGTATAGAGGTATGACAAAGTTAAAACTGAGAAGCACAATATTAACAAACAGAATCCAAAACTACATTAAATACAATACATTATGACCAAGTAGAGTATATTCAAGGAATGCAAGGTGGGTTTAACATGAAGAAATCTATTTACATAATATATTAATCTAAGAAAAAATCCTATATCTATTTATAAAAGTGCTCAAAAGGCCTTTAACTAATTCATCACTCAATGATAGTAAGAACAACTAGGACAACAGAAGAGATGATTTCTCAACATGATAAAATATCACTTTAGTTCTAACACTAGTATTTAATAAGGAAACACTAGAGGTATTCTCATTATGATCAACAACAAGGCAAGACTTAAATATTGTTCTAAATATGTTAGCCAATGCAACTAGATAAGAAAGATTAATTAAAGGACTAAGAATGGAAAAATAAACAGTAAAACTATCTCTATTTTAGATATAATATACTTTTAATAACCCATGAAATCAATGATAAAACCACTCAATAAAATAATTAAGGAGGAGACTGTGAAATTAATATATATAAATGGCAATCATTTAGAACTGCAGCAAAGATTGCTTCTGAATACATTTAGCCAGAAATGAGTAAAACCTATATGAGAATAATTTTGAAATACTGAAAGATGCAAACACAGGCTTCAACAGCTGAAAATCCATTTTCTATTCTTAGATAGGGTGACAACATTAAAAGGTTTCTGTTTTTTCAAATTTAATTTATAAATTCAATGCAAGTTCAACAAACAAAAACCTAAGAAACTATTTTATAGACAAACTGATACTAAATTTTACATGGAAAAAATATGTAAGAATCACCAAGAAACACTGGAAAAGAACACTTACAGCATGACTAGACATTGAAGCATAACATGAAGCTCCTATAATTAAAATAGTGTGGCACTGACGTATAAAGAGACAAACTACTATAGGCCAGTGGAGTATGAGAGACCAATGCAACATGAATAGAAAGTTCAGAAGGTGACCCAAAGATGCATGGGATTTCTCTGTGCTTCACTCTTTCTGGTATGTGAAGATAGCTGTCAGTAGTTTGCAACCTGAGTGAAGGCCTTCCCCAGGACCCCCCTATGCTGGCACCTTGATCTTGGCTTTTTGTCTCCACATCTGTGAGAAAGAAATATTTCTTGTTTAAACAGCCCAGTCTGTGGTAATTTGTCACAGCAGTCCCAGCTGACTAAAACAGGAACTCACATGCATTTCTGATAGGAATATAAGATGATTTATAGCTATTATGGAAAACAGTTTGGCAGGCCTTCAAAAAGTTTTCTTTCTTTCTTTCTTTCTTTCTTTCTTTCTTTCTTTCTTTCTTTTTTTCTTTCTTTCTTTTTTTTGACAGTGTCTCACTATGTTGTTTTGACAGGCTTTGAACTCATTATGTAGACCAAGCTGGCCTCAAACTCACAGTGATCTTCCTGCCTTAGCTTCCCAAGTGCTGGTACAGCAGGCAAGCACGACTACATCCAGCTAAGAAGTTAAACATGGAATTGCTGTATGACTCAGAATTCCACTCCTAGTTATAAACCCAAAGAAAACTGAAAACAAATGTTCATGCAAGAACAAGTACATGAATGTTCATTGCATCATTTATTATAGGCCCAAAGTGGAAAGAACTCCACTGTCCATCAACTGAATAAATAAAATTGTGAATAAAGATGTGGAAGAAACAAAAGCGGTATATTCATACAATGGAATATTATTCAAACAAACAAAAGAATGAATTACTGATACATGCCACATGGATGAAACTTGAAAACATTAAATGAAAGAAGCCAGACATAACAAAAAGTGGCATATTATATGAAGAGTCAAATGTACAGTGACAGGAAGCAGATTAGTGATTGGCTGAGGATGGGGGAAGAAGGGGTAATTTCAATAGATGGTCTATCAGGTTTCTATGACATGCAGAAAAAAAATCACAGAAATGTAGACTTAAAAGTGACAAATTTTACACTGTTTATGTTAATAAAAAATTGAAAATAAAGCCTCACATAAATAAGAAACAGTGTATCATCTAGTAAAAGTGTTTAGAAGGGCAGGCTCCATTTTCATAAAAGAGAGGTGAGGATAAGTTGATCACTGACAGAACCCACCCCTCGGGCTATTCCATTTCCATTCCCAGTCTTTACAGATTTGAAAACAGAAAGTTCTTTATCAGTGTGAATGATTTCACAGGATTTGCTTATATCCTTACATCTTTTCCTCTTTTCACTTTGAATGCAACATCATCTGAATTCCAAATTCTTTTGGATTTGAAAGGGTGCTTTTAAATCACTGCCACCACACAAGAACAGGGGAATAAGTTAGACCCAGCTTTTGCATATTTAGAGAGGCTAGAAACAAACATGGATGAAAAAGAATGAGATGAGCAGTATGAGAGACAGCCAGGGAAAGCCCTGATTTTTGTCTATACCTGGGATAAAAAGGAAAATGGCATTCAGTTGTCCTGGGCTCTAAAAGGGAATATGGAAAATAAGAGGGCCTCTTATTTTTCTCTCTCTTTTTTTTTTCTGTACAAAATCTACCAATTCTTATCCTGCCTTGGCAAGGGAAGACTATGGAAAAATGGTGGAGAACCCAGAGCTGTGGCTTGAGATGGAATTTTCTAGAATGGAGTGTTCCATGTACTTTTACTTGTATTCTGAGGGCTTAGCATTCGTTCTTTCAATCTTCCCCTGGGTATTTGATGTTTCCCTTTCCTTACTCCCTGTGAAGTTGTTAAGAGCTGTGTATTCATCTTGGGACACATCAAGTAGTGAGGGTTTCATTACAAGAGAATCTCTTTCTCTGGTGGAGAGGTAACAAAACAAATGACTTTGGCACTCGGTTCTCTCCCTGAATCTCTTGTGAACTGGCCAAGCTGTCTCCATCCCACAAACATTCCAGTCCTCCCAAGCAGCAACAGAGTCTTCATCCAACACTGGCCTCACTGGTATGTGTCACTCCGCACTACAGCAGTTATCTAGGAGGAGCTGCAGTGTCACAGACTTCACTGGAACAGACTTCAAGGATTTTCTTTTCAGTTAACCCTTTCATGATTATGGAAATGCTGTCTATTTGCATATCCTGAAGCAATATTTTAAACTATAGCCTTATGTAGGCAAGCACTGGGTGAGTGGAAAAGCATGGAATTACAAGTATTCAATGTCTGTTTTAGCTAAGACTTTCTGTTAACTGGAATTTCCCTCTTTTAAAACAGGGGATGACATTTCAGGAATTCATGCCGAGGATTTTTAAACAATTTTCAGGGCATTTGGTGTGATCTATTTATCTTCTGAATCTCTTGTTTCTATAGAAATACACCCAACATTTAAAACTATAAACCTAAGGAACTAGAATATTCCCAATTATCAAAAGAAAGAATTCAAGTGTGGTCATCCTAATATTACACTGAGTAACAACACACAGAAGAGAGTTGATTTTCTTTAAAAAAAATACTCCAGTGATAGAAATTTAACCAGGAAAATTTGGTTAATATTTAATTCTACAATTCAATTGATTTAGGTCATGAGGTTTTGGAATAATTGAAACTTTATGAAGATTTATATATAAAACTGTGTATATACATACACTTTTGAATTCCTAAAAATATTCATTTGACTATAACTCTCTTTCCTTACAAATGTGGTGTGTGATTGAGTTACAGTTTTCTTTCTTGCAATGAAAGCGTTCATTCAAAGACAGTGTGCTGTCTTAATCTGGAAGCATTATTTGATCCTTGCTTTGTTGAGAGAACCCTGCCCGGATCCCTCAATAGGCCCGCATTTGACTTCCACTGGCCAAAATCCATTGATTAGGAAGCTCCTCTCGGAATTCATGGGTGCAAGTGGGGAAAAGAAGGGGCACTACCAATTCTTCCCCACCCACTCACCAGCCCAGCTCTGCTCACAAATCCTGTGATTAATCACGCCCCTTCATCTACTCTTTGTTTACATTTGACAGAGTCTCACTGAACAGAAAATAGCTAAAGTAGCAAGGAGGAGCAAATTTGGCAGAGTCCTTCAATTAGAAGCTAATGATTAATTTCACTTGGTAGTCTTTTTACCATAATGACATTATTTATAAGGAATTCTTTTGGTGAGAATGCGGATGCTTTTTACACTTCCAGCAACGTTTCTCATCTATTATCACTAAATAATCTTTAGTTCTTATAAATCCCTTTGCAAAGGCTTCTTATAAAAGAACTTAAAAAGAAATAAATCCTCTGAGATATTACAGGATTCTTGCTGTGTGCCTCCCATAGATTCGGTTGAGAATTGTTCTGCTTAAATCCCGTACATTGCTTTGAAGATCCAAATCATGTGCCTGCAATTCAGGACAAAAAAAAAAAAAAAAGAACAACTCTAAATATTTGTAACAGAGCTAACATCTGCATCAATTGTGGTATTTTTTGGTGTAAAAAAGTAGGAAAGAGTAAAACTCTGATGTTTATTTGCAGCCTTCTTTTGGGAAACTATTTCAGTCTATGTTTTGGGTACAAAGAATTAGAATTCACCTTGGAGAGCATGAATTGCACAGAGGTATAGGACTTCGGGTGGAGATTAGAATGAGAAGAGAACGTACATAATTCTTTGACATCTGCTTTAACCATTAAGCAGTTTAGGCTTGCGGTGTAGCTCAGTGTTGGAGAGTGTGCTGAGCACAGGCAAAATCATAAGTTTGCTCCCCAGTACCAAAAATAATATTTTAAAGTAACATAAATTTGCCCAAATAAGTCTCTGATTCTCAGCCTTTTCCCCTAAAGGGCATGTGTGAACACCTGCCACACATGGGCTGTCTGCAGCTGCCAGTGATTTCAGCTTCCTAAGTTATGGCCTTGCAGCTGCCAGATGAGCCACTTTCTTGATTACAGAGTTCCTATTTTTAATCATTCTTGCAAGAAATTACGAGCATCTCTTATTTACTTGGTTTTGAAACGTTTCCTGAATAAGTTTATTTTTTCAGCAGAGAAAATGAATTGTAGATGACATTATCTGTGTACTTCAGAAACATCTTCCCCTGCACTGTGGACTTCTCCTGTGATGGTCAGTAATAACGTGGCACTCGAATGTTTAACAAAGGTCCTGGGTCTCTCACTACCAGTAAAAATTTACCTGTATATTTCTTTGTTGCAGAAGCCATGTAAGTAATCTAGTAAGTGAGATTTTACTGAATGCAGAAAAGTAGTATCACAGAGCTTCTGCTGAGGTGCAAGTGTGGTCAGAACAGACCAAGGCCACATCCTCTCCATCCTGACACACAGTAAATTCCCTTACTACTAAGGCACCAAATGAAGGGTCAAGATCAATATTGTTAATTATTATATTTTATCAAATCTATGAGGCTGTGAAAGGCAAAAAATAACACCGCCAATTAACTTTGACACATTACCAGTCCAATGACTGATTTCCAAGATGTTAAATGTAACAAAAGTGTAATAAAAGTGTACATCTTCAAATTGATGAAAAGCAGTCAGTCATTAGTTTCCGATTATTTCCTGAGCACTTTATGTGCCCGTACTTTTGCATGGTTCTGGTATCAGGGCACATGTGTTCCCTTGGAGAGATGAGATCCCATATAGCTATGATAGCCATCTAAACAACGCCAACTGCTGTCAGGGTGCAGAGAAATGGGAGATGGGAGTTGGGAGAAAAATCTCAAGGGAATTTTTAGAGGGACTTGAAATGCATCTTAAGAGTAGTCTTAAGAAGGAAAGCATTCTTGGGAAAGACAAAAGTGCTGATGTTTATGGAAATGATAGGAAATGATGTAGTATAGACAGGTTCTGGAAGCAAGTGCCTGGATTCAAATCCTAGTTCAACCTTGCTTTAAACTCTTCACACTTCCTTTTGCCCACAGGTTGGAGGAAATTAATTTTGTTACTGTAGTTGGAATGTTACTTATCACACATTGAATAATAGGTAGGAATTACCTAAGGAAAATAATAATAATGGCATAAGAGGAAAACCACCTCAGTGACCTTCTTAGGGTTAGTGTTTAGGGCCTATGAATTAAGCTGAAGAAAGGAAGTTTAAAAAGATTGACATTAAATTATTTTGTGTGAGTAGAGGCTTGAAAGAAAAGAAGTAATCCAAAGAAGTGGATAAACTCAAGGACTTGTATACCATTTTAGCAAAGGGTGATAAGTTGCAGAAAAATGATGAGCCAAAGTAAAGGGACTTAAGAGTCAATCAGTTAGGGAAAAGTAGTGGAGAGAACTAACGGGAGGTAAGGGATATGTCAGTAAGGCCTGGTTATACAAACTCCACGTGGTGCTGGCTTTGCATCTTGAACGGTACATGTCTTGCTCCACATCCCAATACAGGAAAAGTAGAGATATTTATGCTATCCTTACAAGAGCAAATTTAGACCCGGCTTTCAGGCAGAGAACTCTGTGTGTGTATGTGTGTGTGTGTGTGCGTGTGCATGCGCATGTATGCACGTGTGCACGTGTGTGTATGTGTATGTTGATCCTCAATGGACTCAGATAACAATAATCAGTATGCCCAAGTGGCATCCTTTGGGATGGCACAGCCCAATCCCCTTCACATGCAAAGGGCTTCACATGTCGACTGAACAAGTGGGGAAAGAAAGAGAGCCTAGAAGGAAAGAAATTGTGGAATATTACAAGAGGTCACAATATTGACCTCTTTATTGTCCCTTAAACATAGGAACACATTAAAGTACAAGCTAAATCTGTGGCCTAAAATATTCTTTCCCTAGTTGCAATTTGACTTGTTCTTTTATATATCTTTCTTTAATGAAATATAATCTGATCATAGGTGCTACACCTGGGAACCCTATCTACAATGGCACTGTACCAGTAACTCTGCTCTGTCATATTCTGTTTCTATTACCTTAGTTTTAAAGATATAGTTCTTATTAACTCGTATTTTACATGCATATCTGGTGTGAGCAAAATATATGATGAATATTTAATTTTTAAAAATTTTTTAGTGAAGGATACCTTGTTAAATTCCCCTAAAAATGTTCCCCTTACTCTGAATACACTTATTCCAACATTCTTGCAATTTTCTGGAGCAGTTCTGGAAGTCCTCTTTTGTGAGTGTCTCTATTAGTATGATAAATATAAGTATGGCTTCCAAGTGCCGTACGATGTAAAAGCAAGCCTGTAAAAACATTACAGTATGTCCTCATCCACCTCATTCACTGAATCTGGCACCAAGTGACTTATGCTTCTTCTCCAAAGTCAAAATTGCATGAAAGGTAATGTTTCGAATGGATTCAGGGCATCAGCGCAGTCATGATAGCTCAACTAAAGATCTGAAAAAGGACTTCCAGAGCTGCTTCAGAAAGTGGCAAGTATGATGGAATAAGTATATTCAAA
The DNA here is from genome assembly GCA_004365215.1 of Cuniculus paca. Taxonomy (NCBI): domain Eukaryota; kingdom Metazoa; phylum Chordata; class Mammalia; order Rodentia; family Cuniculidae; genus Cuniculus; species Cuniculus paca. Next base: position 8,506 of record RJWT010051761.1, read on the forward strand.
GTAAGGGGAAGTCTTTTGAGTGATCTCAAGTACAATGTGTCTGTTAATGTAGTATTTTTTTTAAATAAACAGTTACCATACTTCTGAATCACGCCTTTTACTTATTTGGTTGTGTGTGTGTGATTCTCTGTCAACTAGAATGGAAGTTCTAGGACAGCAAGTCTCAGATAAGAATAAAAGAGGAAAAGAGTAAATCCTCAAAGCTAAAAGACTTGGAGAAATTTATATAAATAACACTGTCAATGAATTCCACTGCCCCAGATGTAAAGCCAACTTTGAATGACAACAAAAATTGAGAATCCCTTTGAAGGCGATGTTTGTAACCTCAATACATATTCATATCCCAGTCTCTGAGTGAATGAACAAGTATCTCCCCAGATAAGGATACCTCCTCAGGAAGCAATCCAGTTTTTTTACACATTCATTGAAACCTATGGCTCAGATGCCTTGGAATTACTCAGTGTGGCAGGCTGAATAGTAATCTCCAAAATACACATGTTCTAAACTTTTATATGGTAAAGGGGCTTTGGAGATATATGTTAAGGGTTTGGAAACAAAGACATTATCTGGGGTGAGTGCTGCATGTTCTCTCAGTTGTCCTGAGAGTTTGAGAGAGATTTAATTACAGAAGCACCAGCCATGGGATTCTGGAAACAAGATGGTCCATTGCTGGCCTTGAAGATGGAGGAAGAGGAAAGGTGCTAAGAAATGTAAACAGTGCAGCTCTAGAGAAAGGAAGGAAGGGAAGGAAATGGATTTTCCCCTAAAGTCTCAGTATCCCTAGATTTTAACCCAGTGAAATTGACCTTAGACTTCTGATCTCCAGAACTACAAGGGAATAAATGCATGTCGCTATAAGCCGCTGACTTGGTGGTTATTTGTTACAGTGGCCATAGGAAGGAAGCTAATACACTCAGCATGGTGCCTTTGTGCTCATTGCTCCTTAGACATCCTACTCATATGCCATTTGTTTAGGGCAAAAATAGTTTGGGACAGTAGACCTAGCACTCTTAGGAGCTTTCAGATTGGATTTGGATGAGGACAGAACTGTTTCTTACAGTTCATTCCCTCAAAATGTTAAGTCACTGGCTATAAGGAGGAGTTTTCATTGTAAAGGCAATGTGAACCACCCAATGGAAATTCTCTGAGGACCTACTATGTACAGATGTTTGAGCATAAATGAGCTTTTGACCATGTAGACTAAGCTATATTATACGTGTTCTCCCCTGTGAAGAATGTGGAGTGTGAAGAATTCATAATGAAAGTATAGAAAGAAAGCTTTGAAAACCAAAATGTTCTATACATAAAAGATGTATTTATTGCTTAATAGTGTATTGGGACATGCATGGGCTCAATAAATATAGTATTTAAATGATAGACCTTGTTAAGAAGTTTAAAACCTAAGGGAAAACATTTATACAGAAAAAAACCAAATAGTTTTAACATAGTAAAATGTTTCACAAAACTCATAATTAAAACAATCTGATGCAGTGTAGGAATTAACAGTCAGATCACTAGAATACCATATACCTTTAAGAGTAGAATAAAAATTTAATCTGTAATAAGTATTTAAAATAGTGGAGAAAAAACAGATTGAAAACAAATGATGTTAATAAAACCAGATAATTTTTTGAGGGAGAAGGCATGGTTCTGTACCTAATACCTTATATCTCAAGAAATGTTAGTGGGGTTGTAACTGAAAAAAAAAGATATGATATTCTTGATTAAATAATACAGGTTAATATCAATTTCACTTTGCAGTTCAAAGATTTTTTTTTTGAAACTTTGCACAAAGAGAAAGGGTATAAATTCTAAAATTTTTGCTTTCTTCCAAAAAATCTTAAGCTTTAATTTGTATATCCACAAAGAGAACATACATATATATCCAAAGATGAAGACCTGAAAAATAATTAGGAATTTAAAAATAAAAATCTAACTATAGGAGATTTATTGCAATATATACAATATTTGTATATATTTATGTGTAGATATAGCTATAGATATATGCACATATGTATAAAACTGTGGAGGGAAATCACCCATGTTAATACTAGCTGTATTTTATAAGCAGGATTACAATAGAGTGTGTATATCTGTTTGACTATTAGAGACATGAATTTGATTTGCATATTTATTTTACAATTTAACT
>RJWT010051762.1:0-10637 GCA_004365215.1 Cuniculus paca
AATCTTTTCTGTAAGACAAGTTCTCAGTTGAAGGGGTAAGAAGAAAAAAGGCAATAAATAAGTGTGTTTAATGTCTTCTTCAGCTCCTCCAGGTCTCCCACTACCCTTTCTCACCCTATCCAGCTCCCAGGGCAGCTCCACTAGCTCCACCACTTTCCCACTCCAGCAGCTTTCTCCAGATCCTGGGTTTTGTTTTGTTTTGTTTTGTTTTGTTTTTTGTACCAGGGATCAAACTCATGACCTCAAGCTTGCCAGGCAGGTGTTTGTGCCACTGAGCTAAGCCACCCCCCTTTTTTTGTAGATCCTGTTCTTTCACACCTTTATCCCAGCACTTGGGAGGCTGAGGCAAGAGGGTCCCCACAAGTTCAAGGCCAGCCTGGACTACATAGTGAGTTCAAGGCTAGCCTGAGCTACATAACAAGACCCTGTCTCAAAAATAAATAAATTGGGGCTGGGGATTTAGCTCAGTGGCTTAAGCGCCTGCCTGGTAAGTGCAAAGTCATGAGTTCGATCCCTGGTGCCACAAATAAATAAGTAAATCAAGAATTCAAGCAATAAATAAATGATAAAGTATGCTATTCGATCATCACTGGGGAAGCTATTTAACTGGGGAAGTTAAGAAAGGCCTCTCAGAGGAAGTGCCATTTAAGTGAAAAGCTAAAAATTCTTAAGAAGGAGGTAGATACCCTGTTGGGGGGGAAGAGCAAACAGAAGGAACAGCAAATGCAAAAGGTGTCCGGTGATCAAGGGGAAGAAGCCAAGTGTGACTGACTGAGTAGAAAAAGGAGAGAGGAAGCAAGAAGAGAACCTCCTCGACTGCAGAAAGGAGTTGGAAATGATTTGCTTCTATTGCCTCTTCCCAGGAGGACTGACCCCAAGAAGCAGGGGTGGGTGGAGAGCAGGCTCCTCTCTGTCCCTGGAACAGAGTTCCTGGAGCTGTCCCTGGGGAAAGGAGAAGATAGAAAAGGAGCCCAGGCAGGGACAGGTATCTAGGTTCCTGTCTGGAGAAAGGATCCAGGATTAGGGATTGGGAACCTTTGAAAACCAGCAAATCAAGGCCCCAACAGCACATTCAAATTCCTATTGCTTTAGAAACCAGTTGGGCCCACTTTTCCTTCTTGAGCAGAACTGGAGACCAAATGACAGGCTTGAGCTAAGTAAGACAAGATCTCAGGTCACAGGAAAGCTGCAGCGAGGAAGGTGGTGGGGAGATATTCGGAGAGGGAGGAAGCTGCCCAAGGTGAGTCTGCCAAGGTCAGTCGGCTGCCAGCCTGGCTTGTGAAAGCTGCAGCCCTCAGTGCACACCTCCCACCTCCCACCAAGTTGCCACACACCCGGGCCCCCAGGGCCCCCATCCCAATGTTGCAAGATCCCGGTCGGGGCTGTGGGTGGAAGGGGGCCTCTTCACCTCCACTGCCTACCCTGCTCCAGGCCGGCGAGGGAACTCTGGGATGGAGGTGTGGGAGATGCCAGGGCTGAGGACCTGTTCGTGCCTCTTGAATTCAAGTCCCCAGCAGCAGACACCTCCTTGCTGGATGCTGCCTGGGTTGATCGAGGTGAGAGTGTTCTAACCTGAACGGGATTTCCAGTGGCCCCTGTCAGCTGCTCCCAAAAGCAGGCCTGGCCTAGTCTCAAAAGACCTCAAGGGCACATGACAAGTTCTCCCCGTGGGAAGAAAGCATGGGTGTTTTCAAAGGAAAAGGCTGCAAGCCCATCAACTGTGACTTCCAGGAGCAGTGGGGAGCCCTAGGACCTGGCAATTCGAAGAGACTCTCCCACTTGTAGAGCTATAGCCTCCCACTTCTCTTTTAGGGTGAAGCGGGGCTCTAAGAGGCAAGCCCTGCGCCCACACCCTAAAGGCCCAAAGCATCCACGCCCCTGTCGCCCCCACACCTAGTGTCCTGTCACCTGTGGCCGGGCCATCCAACTCTGCTGCAATTGGGACGGTTTGCAAAACGCTTGCTAGCTCCCCCTTTGTCACCATCTGAGGTTAGGACTGTACTTGGGAGATAAGCTCAGGCCCCACCCGCCAGTCCCACAGACTGCTGGTCTGCTGCAATCGGGATGGTTTGCAAAACCCCTGCCGGCTCCAGCTCTGTCACCATCTGAGGTTAGGGCTGCACTCCAAGATAAAGGCCAGCTCCGCCCACAGTCCGCCTTCAAACCTCTCCAGCAGCTCAGCCCAACGGGACGGGACGAAGCTCCTGGAAGCTCCCCCACACAGGATCAGGCCCACTCCCCTTCACCCCGGGGCTCCCCTCACACCACATTCACTCATTCATTGGCCAAAAGGCCCTTATTGAACACCCAGTCTGGTCAGGTGCTCTCCTTGTGGAAACTGTGCAGTGAATAAGGAAGATGGTCCCTGCCCCTGTGGAGCTCACAGATTAGCGAGGGTCACAGACAAACACGGGGTTACAAACCAATACATAATTCTAGATTATGAGAATTGCTGTATGGTAAAAGTAAAGGATGATTAGTGGCAGGAACCAGGACACCTGCTTTAAACGGGAGAGCTAGGGCAGGGAGTAACTTCTTTGTGGGAGGAGCATATAAGCAGACATCTAAGAGGTGAGTAGGAATGTGCCTCGTAAAACAGAGAGGTGTATGCAGAGATCCCTAAGCAGGTTCTTGCCCTCACTGGCAGAAGCCGGCATGGAGGCTGAGCCAGAAAGCAATGCCCAGGCTGAGGCAGAAGGGAGGCTGAGGCCAACCTCCCTCAGGAGACGCATCAGGGAAGGACTGACCTTCTGAGGGAAGAGGACATTCATTCTCTTTTAATGAGAAAGGGAAAAAATAGCAATGGGTTGGGGCTGGGGATTTAGCTCAGCAGCATAAGTACCTGCCTGGCAAGCGCAAGGTTGTGAGTTCAAGCCCCGGTACCAAAAGAAACAACAAAAATAGAAATGGTTATCAGTACGGACAGGTTTATAGCAGGTGGAAACTGCTCTTGTGTAATGGTTATTTTCACTGAGAAAGAAGAGTCACTAAAAGTGACTGAGCCAAGTGTGATGGTGCACACCTACCATTCAGCACTCAGGGAGGCTGAGGCAAGAGGATCCCCAAGAATTCAAGGCCAGCCTGGGTTATGTAGTGAGTTCCAGGCCAACCTGGACTACATAGTGAGACCCTGTCTCAAAAATAGAATAAAATAAAATAAAATAAAATAAAGTGATTGAACTGGAGGAAAGGCTCAACGGTACAAAACCGCATTGATGAGAGTGAAAGAGGGATCTAGCTAACTGCTGAGATTTCTGACTTGGGAACAAGTAAGTGAAATTGATGGACATTTTACCATGACAACAGTTTGTCTTCTGGGGTGATTTCCTCCACTGGTCCTTAGCTGCTCCAGAGCAAGTGCAGACAAAAGTTGGGTCCATCTGAGGTTGAGGATTGACCAGGGAGGTGGGACGAGAAGGACAGATGGGGAGGGGGTGAGGGCATTTAGGAGAGGGTTCTAGCTGCAAATCTGGAACTGAGTGAGGCAGAGAAGGGGAGAGGGAAAGATGGGAAGGGTCAGCTCCCCAGGGAATTTAAGAACAGCTGCAGCAAACCAACTTAGCAAATGAACCGCGAGGAAAGGAGATCATATCAGAGAAGGGGAGGTTTGATTCAGTTATTTCGTAGGTGCTCCAGTTTCTGGTGATGATAAGCCTCCGGCTCCGAGGTGGCCATGACTTGGCATGGGCGTGGAGAAGGTTAGAGATGAGGCTCGTTGTGCTGCAGGAGCATCGTTTGTAAGGCAATACCTCAGCCTTGACTGCTGTCCTTGGGTCCTCTCTCACCCCCAGGTCCTCATCCACCTCTTCTCTCTTTACCTCTCATTTTCTATCTTCACACAGTCTTACTCCCTTTCCTCCCAGGCTCTCTCCCTTCTGTTTTTTTGTCTAAATCCATTCCCCCTTATCCCTTCATCCATCCCCTCCTCATCACCATGGTCTTGCCTTTCCACCCTCTTTTCCCCTCATCTTTTCTCTCCTCACTGCGTCACTTCTGGCCCTCAAGAAGCAGTGTACCTACTGGGTTAGGGCCTATATGGGTTCAAATCCCACTCTGCCATTTACCACAGATGCACACTGCCTGATTTTACTGTGCCTCAGTTGTAAAATAATAATAATAATACCTGGAAGAATTCCATGAGTACGAAGTGTGTGGAGCAATGTGTGGGCACAAAGGAGTGCTTGATGAAATGATTCTTATTCTTGCTCTCTCCTTACCTCCTTACTATTTATTTATCTACTTATTTTCAGTACTGGAGAGTGAACCCAGAGGCTTCCTTTACACCAAGATATATCCCCAACACCTTTTTATTTTTTGTTTAAAGATAGAGTCTTTGTAAGTTATTAAATTGCCCAGGTTGGGCTTGATTTGCAGTCCTTTTGCCTCAGCTTCCCAGAGTGCTGGGATTATAGGCATGTGCCACCACACCAGACATCTTTCTTTATCTTCATCTCACCTCCACTATCCCTCTGCAGCTACTTCACACATCTTCAAAGAGGCAGAAGTGAATAAGACTCAGCTCCCGTGAGAGTGTACACCTATAATCCCAGCACTTGGGAGGCTGAGGTAGAAGGATCAAAAGTTTGAGTACCAGCACAATTTAGCAAGACTGTGTCTCAAAATAAAAAACAGCAAGAGCTATGAATGTAGTTTAGTGGTAGAATGCCCCTGGGTTTAACCCCCCATACCACACACACACACACACACACACAAAACTAGCCCCTGCCAGCAATCCAGTAGGGAAACACACAAAGCCAGAATACTATAATAAATGTTACATCAAAGATATGACAGAAATCCTATTTGAAAAGTCAAAGATATGCAAACTAATTCTGCCTAGGAGAGCAAAAGAGAAGTCTCAACGGTCAGATAAACTGGATGTTGGAATACGAGAAGAAGCTGCGGTGCAAAGGTAGGAAAGAGAGGTTCCAGGGAAGAACACAGGTGTTTCTCTCAGGCGTCTCCTCCATCATCTGCACAGGACTGACAGCAGGTCCTCAACAAGTATGTGTTAGCTGACTGACACCTCCCGTGGGAGGCTGTTGTATTAGGTCTGTGGGGCTTCATGCGGCTGCTTACAGGCATGCGGGTGAGGGAAAAGAAGGTGTTCTTGTGTCCTTCCTGCTCGGGTATGAAGCTCCACCCACACATTTGAAGTGAAGATCCACCCCAGCCCTCACAAGGGCACGCCTTCTCTCAGCCTGGCCGCAAGGGAGCAGCAAAGCATTAGAAGTGGCTGCAGGTTGGGGGCCACAAACCTGGAGAGCCAGACAGCCCTTGAGTCAGCACACAAATCCTAGCCAGCTTTTCTCCCCAGAATCTGGAAGGGAGAAAAGTTTCAGACACTTAGAGGACACTAGGTTTGTCTTAGAGAAAAAACAAGACTCCCCTAAACATTTGTTTTTGTGGTACTGGGGATTAAACGCCTAAAGAGTTGTACATAAATTGATTTAAAAATTTTCCCCCTGAGTTGAAAGTGTATGTCTAATAAGTATCCTTTACTTGACTTAGTTTTTACTATGACCTAGATACTGTTAACAGTGTTTTATGAACATTCATTACTTACTCCTCAAACCCTATAAATACAAATATCCCCATGTTACAGATGAGAAAACTGAGGCAGTTAGATAAATTTTACACAAAGCAAGTGGCAAAGTGGCTTTGACTCCAGAATTTGGGTGTCTCCTTGGAGTCAGTAGTTCCAGCCACTGTTTTGACATGGAAAAGTATAAAATCTAGCCTCTCTTGTAAGTCAGGAGTCCTTTATTTTATTTATTGGTACTGGGCTCAAACTCACAACCTCATGCTTACCAGGTAGGTGCTTGTACCACTGAGCTATATCCCTGGCCCTCAGGAGTCCTTTAAATTCTAGTTCTATTACTAATTAGCCACACTGGCTTAAGTCATGTCATTTCATCCTTGACTTGCATCTTCAAAAGTTAAATAATGGAAGGGCCAGGGATTTACCTCAGTGGCATAAGCGCCTGCCTGGCAAGCACAAGGTCGTGAGTTCGATCTCGGGAACTGGAAAAAAAAAAAAAAAGAAACAAAAGTTAAATAGTGGAGTCAAATTTGCACTTTTGTCCATACAAAGACATATAGGCCCTATGGAGTACACAAGGAAGCCCACTCCCTTCAAGGAGTTTAGGGGGTGCGAGGAGTGATGCTAAGCCCGTACTTACAATGGAGGATGACATGGTTCTGCTGGGAGCTGGGAGGGGAGGCCCCTTCCTGGGAGGGTCCCTCTCAGTCTCTGGCAGGTGTGGAATTTGGGTTGGAAGTGTAAAGACAGTCCTCCTGGAGTAATTAGAGGAAGGATAGGAATTAGCCAGGCAGGGCAGGTGGAACATCAGAAACAGAAAACACAGGATGCGAAAACACAGTGAGTAAAAAAGAGAACTCCAAGAATTTAGTGAGATTGTGTGCATACGTGCGTGTGTGCGTGCATGTGTTACTAGGAATAGACCCAGGGAGTGCTATACCATGGAGCTAGATCTCCAGCCCCCTTTATTTATTTATTTTTTTAATTTTGAGATAAAGTTTCACTAAATTTCCCAGGCTAGACTTGATCTTGCAATTCTCCAACCTCGGCCTCCCAAGTGCTGGGATTACAGGTGTGTATCACCACATCTGAGCCCTAGAAACAGATCAGAACATCTATTAGTGTCCATTTTAAGAGTTCTTTCTGTCCCCTACACACCTGTAAGGAGGTTCTGTGATGTCTTACAGACCTAACACATCAGGCTCTCATAGCAATTGTCAATCAACAATCCTGCATCTGTTGTGTACCTACTAACAGAGCTACGCAGATGTAGAAAACTCCTGAAAGTCTTGCAGTTTGGTTAGAGGCCAGCCAGCTCTGACAGTGGGGCTAGAAACCTGCAGTAGCCTGTTTGTCCACCTGTTTGCAGGTATCTGTGAATCAAAGAATGGCCCATACCTCACCTCTTATGTTCACACCAATTTTTAAATTCTGGGGTGCTTCCAAGGCTTTCTATCAGAAAGGCGGGGGTGGGGGCTAGGATGTAGAGATAGAAAAGGATTAGGAAAGGGTCCCACTGTGGACAAGGCAGGCTTCTCTCTGGAAAAGTCAGTGGAGGGGCTGGGGATGCAACTAAGTAGTGGCAGCGCATTTGCTGAGCATGCATGAGGCCCTGGGTCTGATCCCCAGTCGGGGTGAGAAGGGGCTGGAAAGGTCAGTGGAGGCCTCAAGATGACACTCCCCTCCCACAGTGCTCCACCTCTGGCACCCCCGGAAGAAGATGGCTCTGTCCTTCGTGGTTCATATCCGACTTCCTGGCAGAGAATTGTGGATTTAGTCGACAACACTCAAATCTTAGAAAAGCAAGCAAGAGTGGTGGGGGCGGGTGAAAAGTGAGAAAAGTGAGGAAAGGCAGAGATAAAAGAGCCAACGAAGAAGGGGCAGAAGACAGGGTTCAGGACAGGACAAGAGATGCTGCTGCTGTTCCTCCTTGAGGTGGCCACAAGCAGATGTCTCCATGATGAGACTCAGAGGTCAGTGAGCCTCCTGAAGCCCTCTTCCTCCCAACTGCACCCAGACTTCCGCTCCTCGCTCACCCTCCCTGGTTCCCGTGATCCTCAACCCCTCCGAATCCAAGCCTACTACGCAGGAGATCCTACTTCCGCTGGAGTTTGGGATTCCTCTGGAGATGGGCTGAGAGCGGGATCCCGAGCTCTGGCTGCCGTGAGAGAGGCCACTCAGCGAATCCAGGGTGTTCTGGCAGGTGAGTAGGGGAACAGGAGGCATCAGGGACAGTTGCAGGCCAGAGAAGTCTCAGAGAGGAAGACGCATAAAAAAGAAACTGAACTTAGAGGTGTCAGGGTGAAACTGTCCTCTTGTCAAGTTCCTCCAGTACAAGGACCCCTGCTTCTGAGTCGAGACCCTGCACAGTACTGCCATGGTGTCTGGGGAGACCCTGAGACCCCAAACTACCACAGGTGAGTTCACATCCTTCTTTGGGGATACCAGAAATTTCTCCAGTTCTCTTACAGATACTCATTTTTGGCAGGTGTAGCCTCTTGAACCCAAGTTACAAAGGAGAGAGTTGCCTGGGAGTCAAGGTGAAAGCAACTTCCCAGTCTTATGAATCTGAAGACTTCTAGCCTGCTTAGACCTCCCCTAAAACTTCCAGTAACAGAATTACTCAGTACGGGTTCACAACAATGCGGATTCCTTAGTCTCCCCTCTCCACCTCCTAAAATATATTAAAACAGACACTCAGTGGTTGGGGGCAGAACGTTGCATCTGGCTGCTACCTGATGACACTAACAAACTAAGGACACTCACTCTCCCTTCTCCCTAGCACTGAGCTTTCTGCTGTCCCTGTCCTGCCAACACGAAGCTGCATACATTTCACTGTCTTCCAGGTGCCTGATGCCCATCTCCGTGGATACGCCTTGTGGCCAGAGCAGGGCCCCCCACAAGTGGTTCGGCCAGATGGTCCTGGGGTCCAAAACTCTGATTTCCTCCTGTATGTGCGGGTTGCCCACACCTCCAAGTGCCACCGAGAAGTGAGGTTTAAACCAAATCTCTTTTCCCTTCTCTACTGCTTTAATCTTAAATCTTGTTAGTGAAGTAGGGGAGAGAAAAGTGGTTTTTATTAAGTTGTGCTTCTTTGGGGTAACTTCTAGTACTCTGACAAAGCTTAGGTAGGGGCTAGGAACTCCTTATGCCATCTCTTAGTAACACCCCTTCAGAGTTCTCAAGTCTTCTATTTTTATTTATTTATTTTTGGGGGGGGGGCACCGGGGATTGAACTCATGACCTCACACTTGCCAGGCAGGCACTTAGGCCACTGAGCTAGATCCCCGGCCTTTGTCTTTTTGAGACAAAGGCCTTGAGCTCACTTTGTAGCCCAGGCTGGTCTTGAACTCACAACGATCCTCCTGACTAAGCCTCCTGAGTGCTGGGATTACAGGTGTGAGCCACCACGCCCAGTTCAAGTCTTCTATTTTTAGGGAGAGTCCTTCTATGTATGGTACCTCACTGTTCTTTGTACCCTACCCTCTTCTGGCCCTCTGTCTGCAGCCCTCTGTCATAGCCTATGCCGCCTGTTGCCAGCTGGACTCAGAAGACAGGCCCCTCGCCGGTGCCATTGTCTACTGTGCCCAACATCTCACCAGCCCCAGCTTCAGCCATAATGATGTCGTCATGGTGACTGCTGCATGATGAATAGGGCCAAGCAAGCAGGTGGGGGTGGGGCCACTCTACTTCCAGGAAGTGGAAGAGGTGTCTGAAGCTCTGAAAATGTTGAATGGGCAGAGGGACCAGTCAGCCCACCCTGCTGCAAAACCCTCCACGCTCAGCGGTCATTTGTCCTTAGGTCACACTGCATGAACTGTTCCATGCCCTGGGTTTCTCTGGACAGCTCTTCAAGAAGTGGCAGGATTGCCCCTCAGGACTCAGTGGTAAGTGGGACGAACAGGAGAGAGGAAGTCCCACCATGTCAACCAGGGGGAGGTCAATACCTCATGACCTCCCTCTTTCCAGTTCTACTTCACCCTTCCTAGGTTTCCTTTCCTAACACTGCTTTCCCTTCTCTTTACTCAGTTAGAGAAAATTGCTTTACAAGGCAACAAGTGACAAGACGAGATAAGTGGGGACAGCTGCTTCTCACCACCCCAAATGTTAGCCACAGCCTGGCCAAACACTTGGGAGTGTTAGGGGTTTCTCTGGGTGTTCCTTTGGAAGAAGAGGTGAGAATGATAATATCTTCGGGTGAAGGGAGGAAAAGGGAGTAGCCAGAGAGCAACTAGCTGTTTGCTACCTCCTCCAACAGGGCCTTTTATCCTCACACTGGGAAGCCAGACTGCTCCAGGGCTCAATAATGGCAGCTACTTTTGATGGCGCACAGCGAACTCGACTTGACCCAATCACTCTTGCTGCCTTCAAAGATTCAGGGTGGTATCAGGTCAACCAAAGCGCTTCAGAGGAGCTGTTGTGGGGCCAGGGTGAGAAATAAGGGAGATCTGCGGAGCAGCATCACAACCCAAGTCAGCTCTAGGGGCAAGTGCAATACAGTAGGTTGGAAGGGATTATTGTATCTGGTACTCTGGTGAAATCCAAGCTATAAGCCTAAATGGCAGGGCTCAAATTTGCGGTCTTCCAGCCTCAGTTGGCCTCTAGAGTGCGGTGCTGGTATTACAGGCCTGAGCCACCATGCCTGACTGGCTACATTTTATTTATTTTTTTCCCACAGTGTATGTATTCTAGGCCCATCTGAACTTGCTCTGTAGCCCAGGGTGGCCTCAAATTTCAAATGTGTGATCCTCCTGCCTCAGTCTCCCAAGTGCTAGGATTATAGGTTTGCACCACGATTTCTGGCTCAGGGCTTTCTTTTCTCTGTTGGGCTACACTAGGGATTTTTGAACCCACGACCTTCACACTAAGCTACATCCCCAGCCTTTGTTCTGTTTTTTTGTTTTTTGTTTTTTGACACAGGGTTTTGCTATGTAGTTCAGACTGGCCTTGAACTATGTAGCCCAGGCCAGCCTTAAACTCACGGTGATCCTCCTGCCTCAGCCGCTTGAGTTCTGGGATTATGGGCATGTGCCACCACACCTGGCTTTTAAGACAGAGTCTCTTAAATTCACTAAACTGCCCAGGCTGAGGTTGA